>JAXGGA010010866.1:0-44993 GCA_038373865.1 Uloborus plumipes
CTTTTTTTTCTTCCGTAGAAAAGACAGTCTTATGGCTCTAGTTCAAGAATTTGGAGAAGAAAAAAAGATCATTCTTCAAAGTATTTAACTGATGTAAGTACACTCTATACTTGAGTAAAATATGTATCTAGCAGCATTTCCGCTATGGTCGCAATTTTAGCAAAATGCAAAAATACTGTCTAAATTGTGAAAATGAAGCAAGATGTTTTTTGCTTTTTTGCTCCAATTAGAACAAAACACAGTGCATGATCTGAGAAAGGAAGCAAACATGGGGATATTTAACTAAATCTTATTATAAATCGTAGCCAACATGTGTAAAATGCTATTAAATTAACAATATATTGTCTTAATGAGAATAAAATCCCTCCAATGAATGCATTGTTAACAATTCAAAATAAAAGTTGTGTTCTTTTAATGTGAATTACGTCTCTAAATTTTTCACTTTTAATTTAAAAAGAAATAGTTAACTACAAAGAATTTTTTTCTTTCAAGATGTCAATGCTGAAGTTTGAATTTAACTTTCAACAGGAGATGAAATACAAAGAGGCAGTTACAAAGACAGTAAACATATTCACTATTTATTAACCTTTAGCATTTTGCTAAAACCTTTTCTCCAATTTTAGCTTTTTTAATACAATACAATACAATACTAATACAAATGCGATGACCAGCAACAGGCTCTGGGCCTATAAACATTTCAAACTCAGCTTAAACCCTGGTTATGCAGTCATAACTCTATTCAATGAATTTGACTTAAAAAATTATTAAAAGAAAAGTTTATCATGTGGAAAGCCATGGTTTAATTACAATTGTTTCTATTTTAGGAAGAATATGAAGAAATTAGGAACATTGAACGTACTTTGAGAGCTGCACAGACCTTTAAGTTGCCGAAATCAACTCTCACTTTAAATGATTTTGATGGAGCTGGTGTTAACTGTTTTGGAAAAGAATTTCAAATGCCCCCAGTATTGCCAAAAAAACCTCCAAAACAATCTTTTAAATATGAAGTACATGGGCGCATATATTATTTTCAGTCAGATTCAGATGAAGAACTAGACTATGACACAAAATTAAAGCCCAATGTGGATGCGAACCATGAAAGTAAAAAAGGAGCTTATTTTACAAAACAGGAAGAATCGTCACCTACTGAACCTGCCGAATATTGGGACGATGATCCTGTGATAATGAACAAAAGCTGAAAACAATCAATTTCAAAAATAATTTTAAGTTTTTTACTGTACAAATTAAAATGTGTCTTGGTTGTGAAAGTACTGTACAGTTTGACTGTGTGAGCTATTTTTAATTTAAATCAAAAATATTACAATCACAAAACTTTTATACTTTTGTATTTTGTTATAAAATGTGAGCATTTAAAAAGTTTGTTAAACTTTTGTCTTTCATATGTGTATTTGAAATGTAATTAGTGGTTCAAAGCAGCAGTGAAGGAAATCTCTCCCCCCTTCATTTTGAGGTTTTTGTGCCAAATTAGAAATAATGTAACATAATAATTTATTACAATTAATCTTGCCCTGATACCCTTTAGATTAGTTTCATGTATCATCATGGGTGCAAAACCTTCAATCTGGACGAAATCACCGAGATGGAAAACAAGACGGACAAAAAAAAAAAAAAAAATCCATCTTATTCCTTCAGTTTTCACTTTCAAAGAAAGACAAATAAGCGAAATATAAAATTGGATTACTGAAAGTACATTTTAATCATTCTGTTCCAAAGTTATATTTTGCATGCCCTTCCTTTTCTCCTTCTAATTTAATGATTTGCATTGTCGCAATTTGTTTGCCGTTGTGAGTTCTTAGAGAACATCCCTTCCCTTCTATTAATGCTATCAAAGATGGAACAATTTCATTTTTAGAATTTTATTTTCAAGAATCTATAACCCCTCCTCTCAAAAAAAAAAAAAAAAATCTTTCTCTCTAACATTATCAAACAACTAAAATTCGATTTTGGAACTTCAATATAAAAAAATTGCTGGGGAAGAATGTCCTAACCTGGTCCCTTATTCTATGTTACCAGATATGGCCTACAATTGTTTTTTTTTTTTTAGATTTAATTTTGGGACGAACCACCTCTCTCAAAACACCACCAAAGGTAGTTAAAAATTGTGTTTTTGGAATTTTAGCTTCAAAAATCGGCTTGGAAGAGCCCCTTAGCACCTTCCTTTCCCCACGTTATCAAGTACAGCTTACAATTTTGTCTTTAGAACTTCAATTTCGAAAAACTTTTAGTGGGACAGCTCTTGAACGCCCTTTCTTGACATTATCAGAGATCGTTTCAAATTCCGATTTGGATGGGCCCTTGAGGAACACTTTGCTTTATTTTTTTGAAAAGTTTTTGAGGTAATTTTTTGATTTAGTGAAATCACTATCTCAGTGAGAGAATGATTTTTTTTTTTTTTTTTTATCATATTGGCACTCACACAATTTCGATATCAAGCTTGTGGATAGAAGATTGTGATTGTTAATTTTTCATATTGTAGTTCAGTGGATCCCAACCTACAGCTTGCGAAGCTGATCTATGTATTCCTTTGTTTCGATCAATTTGAAAGCATAAGAAGTAACAATATCTTTAATTTGGAGCCAGATGTTAAGAAATTGATTTGTGAAAAATTTGCATTTCATAGGGTAACCATCAAGTAATGGTAACAGCAATTATTGGTTCATAATTTGTTTTCATGTTTAATATTTTTACATGTTTAGTGAAAAATAAATTATATGAGTTTTTTATGTGAGTGATTCCATACCAACTCACCTGAAAAAAAAGTTGGTCGCACGACCGACTCGGATTTTCTTTTAATTTGGCACTCATGTTGATCATATAGAGGCATGGAAAAGTCCAAATTTTTAGGTTCCTGCTCCACTTATTTTCTAAGATACATGCCCTCAAAGTTTGTCTGCCATGTCAAAATACTAAAAAGTAATGTTTTTTAATCATTTTTTTATAAAAAATTGTACTTATGCAATATAAAAGTGTTAGATATCTATGGAAACTAGTTACTCCAGGCATTCAGAAAAAAATACTAGAATGTTCATAATGAAAATTGCTAAGGTACAGGGCTCTTTGAAATTGTCATCACAAAAACTCGATTTTGCCGATTTTGCTAAAATTGAGGAATTTATTCCAAAAAAAGGAAGACATAACCAAAAATTTACTCACTTTCTGGTAGTGTACAGATGTTTACTATAAATGGTTACACAATGCATAACTTGGATTTCTCACTCCTTCTTGGAAATATTTAAGCTTAACGATAAGCCATAAAGCAAAAACATGCTTTTTTGGCCATCTTGGCAGCCATTTTTCTCATAAAGGGGGAGCAGTAGAGACTTTAATTTTTTTTTCAAACAAGCCACTGATATGTTAGCTATTCACAGGAAAAGAGTTTACTTTTGGTTATTTCTTAGATTAAGAGATATCCTGCTGACAGTATATGCATGTTTTTCGCGACGACCATATGCTTTTGTTCCCCCTCTCATTGACGTAAAATTAATTAAACCAAAAAATAATGATATATTTATTAATAGCTGTATTATCTACCCAATATGTCATGAAATTTAATTTATTAAAACACTGAACAATAAATTAGATATTTGATGAAAGCAAGAATTAGAATTTCTCCGATGCCTAAGCGTTATGCATTTATAATTATAAAGCACTACATACTGTCTTGAGAAATTAATTAACAAAAAGGAGCTCTAAATATTTATATTATAAGCAATACCCAATCTTGTGATTGGGATATACCTGTTGTTAATTGCAGAATTTCTTGAATATCACATGAATATCAGGAAAATAAATGAGGTCTTTTCGTTTGATGTCGGATATTTTATGACACATTTCATTTGATGGTCTACTAACTGAGCATGGTGGTAAAGAGCTATTAATTTCAGCATCGAAATCCATTTTAC
This sequence comes from Uloborus plumipes, assembly GCA_038373865.1. NCBI lineage: Eukaryota > Metazoa > Arthropoda > Arachnida > Araneae > Uloboridae > Uloborus > Uloborus plumipes. The sequence goes on from JAXGGA010010866.1 coordinate 3,924, forward strand.
CTTATTAACAGTTAAATATTTACAAAATAATTAAATAAATAATTTAATATAAAGCAATGCTTGAAGAATTAAAATTAGTACAACTAATTTATTCCCATACTGATCTTTACAAAACTGACATGTGCTGAACACTGATAAGAACCAACAAGAATAAGTTTACTCACTAAAATACTAGTTCATAGATACCATAAAGCATACATTCTATTTTCTACAAAATAATACTGCAACAAAGAACAAGGGTATCCTCCTGTTTATAGCCAATCAGGAACATCCAAATCACAAGATTAGGTATTGCTTATGAGATAAATATTCGGAGCTCCTTTATTTTAATTGATTTTTCAAGAAATTCTTTAGTACTTTATAATTATAAATGCATAACGCTCAGGCATCAGAGAAATTCTAATTCTTGCGTTCATCAAATATCTAAATTATTGTTCAGTGTTTTAATAAATTAAATTTCATGACATATTGGGTAGATAATACAGCTATTAATAAATATATCATTATTTTTTGGTTTAATTAATTTTACGTCCATGAGAGGGGGAACAAAAGCATATAGTCGTCATGAAAAACATGCATATACTGTCAGCAGGATATCTCTGAATGCAAGAAATAACCAAAAGTAAACTCTTTTCCTGTGAATAGCTAACATATCAGTAGCTTGTTTAAAAAAAATTAAAGTTTCTACTGCTCCCCCTTTATGACAAAAATGGCTGCCAAGATGGCCAAAATCGCATGTTTTTGCCTTATGGCTTATCTTTAAGCTTAAATATTTTCAAGAAAGAGTGAGAAACCCAAGTTATGCATTATGTAACCATTTATAGTAAACATCTGTACACTACCAGAAAGTGAGTTAACCTTTGGTTATGTCTCCCTTTTTTTGGAATAAAATCGAGATTTTGTGATGACAACTTCAAAGAGCCCTGTACCTTAGCAATTTTCATTATGAACGTTCTAGTATTTTTTTTTTTCTGAATGCCTGGAGTAACTAGTTTCCATAGATGTCTAACACTTTTATTTTGCATGAGTACAATTTTTTATAAAAGATGATTAAATAACATCACTTTTTTAGTATTTCGACGTGGCGGACAAACTTTGAAGGCATGTATCTCACAAAATAAGTGGAGTAGAAACCTAAAAATTTAGACTTTTCCATGCCTCTATATGATCAACACGTGTGCCAAATTAAAAGAAAATCCGAGTCGGTCGTGCGGCCATGGTTTTAATTAAAGGTGCAGCCCTCAGGCGGAAAAAGTTGGGCACCACTGTTATAGTTCATTAAAACCAGCTGGCTGAAAAAGAGTGCAATGATTTTAAAAGCTATGTTCTTGGTGTAATTACTTTCCTGTCTGTGTTTTTGCCCTCCTGCCCCTGTTATCGAGATATAAGGTCATCAAGTCAGCCGAAATTTTAAGAAAAGCACCAATTTTTTTAAAGACTTGGCGAGAAATTGAAAGCCCCAGACGAATTCACTTTGCATGGAAGAGGACATCCATCTGCAAAGCAAATGAAAGATGTCTTCAATCCCTGACTGAAACTCCCTAAATTACTTTTCGTAAAATTTCATTTGACTTAAAGACCTCATATTACGATAACGGGGACGTCAGGACAAAAAAAAAATATGCATCTAGAAACATGTTGTTCTATGACATTTCAATTGTTATTAAATTTAAAAAAAATTATTATTACACTACCGTTTAGTTTTCTGGTGAGAGTATATCCAGATGAAAATGATCAAATTTTTCTTAGGTTCAGCAGCTTAGTGAAGGCAGCATTCTTGAAAGCAGTACTTGTATTTCTAAAAACTGCATCTTTCAGGGGTGATTGTGTTCCGGTATTTTACTGGATTTCCGGTATTTTCATGATCGATTCAGGTATTTTCATGTTCGAAAATACCGGAAATAAAATATTTTTAATTATGCTTTTATTTTCCCACCTCTGAATTTTTTTTTCTTTTTCGAATTTTCGATGATTATACCTATAATTATTAATAATATTCATCAAATAGAAATGTTAAAATGAAATTTCTAATTGTTTTTTTACCTTAAGTAAATTATTTTATTTGCATCCGATATGAGAATCAAAATTTTCTCACTTTTGAACTTTTGATGCTTATTATCCTTAGTTGGGAGACAAATAAATGAAATGCAACAAAATGTAACAGATGTAACTTTCATTACATGCTTTCTCACAACAAATAGTAATTCTGTTAGACTTTTGCTTTCTCCTTAAAATATTTTTTTGGAGATAATTACTCATCACTAGCTCAAAAGTAACTTTATTACTCATTTACAATTTAATTAAATGCATGTACAATGTTTTGACTAAAAACTATTTGAATATATGAAATGTGTTAGTTTATAAAAGGAAATTAATTATTATGTATGTATAATTATGAAATTAGGTTTGCTTAAGTAATAGGGACCTTAGTTTAAAAAAAACACCCCCACCCCCTTTTTCTTTAAAACTTTCAGGTATTTTTTTATGAACTCACAATCACCCCTGATCTTTTCTTTCTTAAATATGCATGAAAAACTTAATAATAAATATGAAATCAAAGAAAGAAAACACATTGAAGTTCCTTCTATCAAATGTTTAATGTCTCTTTTTTTTCACGTAAACAAATATGGCGAATTCGTGAACTACATTTTAGAAAAAGAATTTTTGAATCGGAAAGAGATGAATAACACATGTTGAATATGAACATGAAATGATATAAACATTGAAAGAATGCATGTCACTATAGACTTAATTTACTGACACCTTCCTGTCATATCATACAAAAAGGCAGCAGATAAAACTGAACAATGATATAACATCTTCCCACCGTTTCCCTGCAACTGTAAATGCTTTTAATATTTATACATGATGATGAATAGTTTGTAGAGATCTGTCTGAAAAAAGAAAAAGGTATGTAAAACTAATTGCTCCAGGAGATAAGATTATGACTTGTATAGGGATAATCATTTTACAGCTAGGTTCATTTATATGATTGTTTAGACATTGAAGATGTATTAACAAAGATGCTATGAGTAGCCTAGTGAATAGGGCATCAAACTGTGAATCGGGGGCTCCTGTGCTCGGAACCCGACCCTGTCAAACACCTACTGAGTAGGTACGAATTATATACTCGTTGAATCTGAAAGTTTGAGAGGAACGTGGTCAAGCAATTACCATGGGTTCAGAGTTCTTGGAGACTTCCCTCCCTCTCAGAATTACGCTTAACTTGTGGAAGTAGAGCTGTTATTTTAGATACCAATGTCGGACATCTCACCATATGGGGATTTAATGTTGACAGGAGAGCCGTTGTCGCTCTCTTCTGCATTATTTCCTTCTGCCTTATATTCAAGAGGGGCTTTTGTCTTCTAAATGACAAAAAATGGAGAATAGCTTAATTCTGGAAATAAAAACTGTAGGGACATTAAACGCAACGTTTCTTACATTTGTAGCTTACATTGATGATTTATCTTTTTTGAAATTTTGTGTGCTTAGGGGGGGGGGGGGGTATTGATGATTTTCTGTGCACTTTGACTATGTTTTTTTCTAAAGACGATTTTAACACCACTTGAATTTCCTTCCATTTATATAACATTATCGATTAATAGATTATTTATTTATTTAGTCATATTTTTTTGGAAATTATTTTTCAATATTTATGACTATTCGCTTTTTATTGAAAAAATCTAAAGGTTTCAAGGCATTCCTTTTTTACACATAAATATTAATTTTGTATTGGGATATTAGACTATACATTGAGCATGCAAAGTAAAAAATCATACTCGGAATTTATAATTAAAAGAAAAGTTATCGAAAACTGGAAATAATCAGTGTGTCAAATACTAGATGATGTTTCAAATTTTCGGCTTTTAATTAAGTTCTCAACGATACAAATCAAATCACAGAAATACATTGTTGCTAGATTCATTTTAAATGCAAAACATAGAATTATATCTTTTAATGGAAACTACCTTTAAGTTCATGACTCTTCAATAGCATTTGTAACAAACATTTCATGTTAGGAATTTAGATTAACTTTTTCTCACAATGCTCACGTTTATATTAGAAACATTTTCTTGATCTATTACCGCTTTCATTTGGTGAGGAACTATACATACCTGCAGGGGTGCTAGACAAATAGACGTAAAAATTCTAATATTATTTTAGTTTTGAGTTGAGATTTGAGACAGACATGAATTACAAAATTAATAAAAGATGTTTACAATTTTTATGTAACAGACTAATTTCTAATTCTCGTAATGCTCGATTGTTTGTTTTTGTTATTTTCTTTCAACAGTGCAATGAAGCAGCAGGATAAATGTTGATTAAAAAACGCCGTTTGCGACTTCTTTGTCTGAAAAAAATCTTTATATGATAGCATTTTTTTCAATTGCAAATTAAGTTCAGATTCTAATAATGATCCGCAATTAAGAAGGAGTCATGCAAGCACACTCAAAAGTACGCGGGGACGGATACAAGGGACTCACTACTAGTAATTTTTAAATATTGAAATTCAAAAAAGGTATTTTAAGACTATCTGTCATGCTAGCAGGAGCGAGGTTTGGGGCTCTCCTCAGTATACGTTTCGTAATTAAAATCCAAAATATACGAGATCAACCAAGATGTGCAGTAAAGGATACGTAATAAAATCAACCGCCCCCTATCTTAAGACATCTTTAGATCCTCCCTTAGCTGTAAGTTAAAACTCTAATCCGTTTGATAATTTATTATTTTTTTCATCTCAAAAAAAAAAAAAGTATAATATGAAACTTGTTTTTCGAAAATCATCTCTTTTTGATTCCCTGAGGTAAAACCAAAACAAAGTTTGCTATGACATTGATAACTACAAAGCACTTAGTAAATTTTAAAAGATATTTAGATTTGTGCAGTTTAAGATCCTTTAGAATAGAACCTCACTTTTAAATTTAGAATGAATATCTGCTGCCCTTTTGATATACACAAATAAATACTGACATACATAGGAACACACATTAATTTCTATAATAGACTTTGAAAAGTATATAAAATACAAAACCCATTAAGTTTCAATACAATTTTGGCAAGATTTCAGTAAGTGGTTGTGAAGATTTCATATGCATGGGCATTTGTTGCTTTCGTTTTAGTAAATATATTTATTCTATATTTATTAGTCTATAGTCTTATATTTATTAGTTTATAAGTATTCACAAAATAAAAGAGCATGTTACTTAAAACTCTTTTTTCTTTTTTGTATTAACACATTAGAAATTATTTTTTGCCCGATTTTTTAAATAATTTATTGTATTAGTTTTACAACAGTTTTTTTAATAGATGGGGTAGTTAAAGAACAGTACAGTTAGATAGATACCTTTTCTTCTTTAGTACAAGTTGAAAAAAAAGAAAAGGCTTTACATTTAAATGCTTATTTAGTGTTACAAAGTAGATATAACAGCACTAGGCAATCATAAAACGAATTAGATCAACTTCACCCTTTCAATAGCTATGAGAGATCGCATAACGACAACTAAAATTCTTGCACTTAAGATTTTATTGCACTTTATATCAGAAATACATATGAAGGGCCAGGGAGAAAAAAGATGAAAGTGATCAAAACGCGATTTCGAGAAAAACGAAACACAAAGTTTGATTTCTCGTAACTCCTTATGTAGTTAATAGAGTTTACATGCACATTTTTGTCGATTCTCATCTTTTTTTCCCCCTTGTTGTTCTACCAGATGATATTACTCCTTCATAGCCCCTAAATAGTGCTAATATCTCAAAATTGACGAAAAAGTGACTTTCATCTTTTTTCCCGCTGGCCCTTCATATGCAATACTTTTTATCTGGAACAAAAAACGTTATCAAGGTATCAATCAGTCAGTGAAGAGGTTATAATTTCAATTATTTTTTTGGCAGTGTTGAAAATTAACCAATATGGAGTTGTATTGTAGTTCTGAGGCAGCAATATATAGTGGAAGATTTATTTTGACATAATTATGAACACTTAATTTTTATGACCGTTGGACGGTGGTTAGAATTTTTGATTAAGGAAAGTATCTTAAGCTGGAAAATACAATAGATGTTCCATACACCTTCATTGGAGACGGATAATTGGATACTGATTAAGTTAATATTTTGATGGTGGATTTTGAACTTGTGATTAAGATAACTCAGTCGTATTATTTGAAGTCTAACTAATGCAGGTGAAAAAACAAAAATACACTAAATTTATACCCGTAAGATTTCTCATGGTTAAGCAAGTGAAATGTTAACAACCACCTTATATTGAAATCACCCGCTGAAACTTGCCTACTGAACACAGTCTTCGTCAGTCGTGACTAGCATAGGATGAATTAAGCAATGAACAATCAACATTAAATAGAAATGCTTGACATTGAACAATGATGGCACATAGAGCAAGATACAAGACTCGCACCTTTACAAACGAATGTCCCGCACAACACTGAGTTCCACACAACTACAAATCATACTGAAAGAAATAGTTTGGCCTAAATTTCATATGGCTTACTTTGGGATATGTCAAACAGAATAATGCGCAATAGGTAATGTAATTTTATAGTTCTTGAGTTTGGAAGATGGCTTTTTGGAATAGAACGCAAGACCTGTCTTCATGATACCCCAAAATGAGATTCAAAAAACGATAGATAAGTTTTCCAAGTCAACTGAAACGAGGACAGCTTCAAATATGACTTCAAGTAGTAAATCAAATAAGATTATCGTTGTAGTAATTTTTATCAAACATTTTATCAAGGCTCCATTGCATGTAAAATAATAACCACGATTTAGTTTTGCAGGAGTTAGGCGAAAAAGGAATTCACTTTCAAAGAGAATACTTTTGCGCGGATAAAAGTTTTCTTCAATTGGACAGGTTTTTTCTATCCCAAGCCATCATTTGAAAGAATGCGCTACATGGTTGCCACCAGAAATTGGAATTCTGAATACACTGCGGAAATGCTTTATCTTTACATAGTATTCTTTTCATCCCAATAATCAGTTTGTATGCTTATAACTTATTACTGGGCATTGTTTCAAATGTTATTGCAAGCCTTTTTTTATTATTTAATTAGGTTCGGTGCAAATTACATAATTATTGAGCTTAATTCTAGCAGTTTAAAGTGTTTCAAGGCTTGTAATGCTTAGCAAACAGGATAGAGAAATACAAAGGCATAGACAAAGAATTATTTCCCTCATTCTACAAATTATTTAAATTTCACTACAGTACAGAACCTTTTATCCGGGAACCAAAATACCGGGAGACCAGAAAACCGGCAACATTTTGTTGATTTTTCCACCACTTTTTAAAATACGCATTTTCGGCAATTTCTAAAAAATGAAGAGCTTTTTTTTTCTGTTTTTCTTTTCTACTTAAATGAATATGAACGGTTTCTTCATAAATACCATATAAGTGGCATATAGCTCAGAAATTTTTAATATTGTAATGTCTATAAGTACTTTTGGATCGTTTTCTCTTCAGGATGCATTTATTTGTAAAAGTAACTTGGGTTTTATAAACAATTGGCAAATATCGCTTCGTAGCGATTTAGAAAACCGGGAAATTCAGTTATCCGGGATAGCTGTGGTCCCAAACATCCCGGATAATTGGTTCTCTACTGTACTAAAAACGAAAATCTAAAATGCTGTGGGAAGATTCCACTGATAAACAAGTTAACCGTGCATTTGGTATTATTTGAAATTATTCCAAACACTTTCTTTGACATGTTCTGCAGTATAAACTGCATTCAATAACATTTTCTGACAGTGAATTAAGTTTACCATTTATATCATGGAGTAGTTTATAATGTCTTATGTTTTCCAGTTAATGAGCTAATCAATAAAATCTATATCTATAAAAATGAGTGTATGTATATATACTTGTTCTCTATACAAATCCACAGTTTGCGTCAGATTTTCATCAAACTTGACACAGAGGTTCCGTGATGCCCTAGAATTCTCATAGGCGGGGTCTTGAAATTTTAAAAAATCTAAAAAGCTCAAATTTAAATTTTTTGTCAAAAAATGACCCTTTTATAGGAATCTAGCCTATTTATATTGTAATCGAGATAGGCCTTTTAGCATTCAAATTGATGAAATTTAAGATTTTTAAATATGAGTATTTTCCAAAAATGATTACGATTAAAGTAATGAATTTTCAATTTAAGGCTCACCTATTTCCTTTTAGCATTGAAATAAGTAAAAAACAATCATAATTCATGTGGACTTTATAAAAAGAACCACGGATTTGAATTTCAAATTTGCAATGCGACGACAGTTGCGTCTGTAATGGAGATAAGCCTTCAGAACGAGAAATAGATTTATTTCTGAGTTATAATAATTTTTACTTTGTAGGTGGGAACAATTAATAGAGAAAAGTTAATATTTTAAATTTGGCGGGTGAAATTGATGCAATTTTTTCACTTCCATGTGCATATATTTCATGCCAGTGGACGCGGCAAAGCACAGACAACATTTATCTTTAATTTTCACTTTTTGATAAGACTTTTTCTGTAAACGTTTAACTTTCTGTAATATTTTAGTTTTTTTCAAAGTTTGTACCTAAGAGACAGATTGATGCAAATTATTTTATACCCATATGAATAGAACTCTTTCAAACTTTTTTTTTCCCTGAATGCTATGTTGTATTAATAATCACCTGGGCAACGCCGGGTATTAAGCTAGTACTAGATATATTTAGAAGTGGAAGGACGATTAAGAAACCTTTGATTTTATTATTTAAATTTTACTTCTGGCGACATCCATGATACAAGCAAATCGAACATTTTTTACATCAACTCACTGTGCGCTCAATGAATGAAGCATTTTAGAATGGCGTCATTTTTACCCCAATTGCTGACAACATTTCTATGGTGGTATTTTATCGATAATCTCTTTGATGTTATTCTGATGCCACTCTTCAAAATTAAATTTATATGGAATTACAATCTGAATGTATTGATTCCAGGCTAAAATGTTCGATTGCTTTATGTAAAATATGCTTGAAATCTAAATCTAAACTTTGAAGGCCTTCCAATTTACAACAATAGAAGATCTATTCAACAGTCTTATGACAAACTTACATTTTGTAATTTTTTTTACAAATACATGCATATATTTGTATAAACATACACATATTTAAATTGAAATGTACAGGGAGTTCACAAAAGAACAAGTTCTATAGCGTAACACGATTTTAGCACACTGAGATCAATTTTAAAATGATTTTTGTATTATAAAAATACTAATATGTATACATATGTTATGTATATATACTAGATTTTTCTCTTATTTTGGCGTTTATGAAGATTTTTTAACTTTGGCACATTTAATTTAAAAAAAAAAACATTGTATTAAATCGTTCAATGTTGTTAACTTAAAAATATGGTTGAATTGTATGGAATAGGTTATTTAGTGTACTTACTGCATTAAAAATTTTAAACTACTCGACATTAGCAGCTTTTATGTTGTCATTAAAAAAAATTGTTTTTATTTAAGTTTATCAAGAAAGCTTTAGCACAATTCCCAGAATTTTAAATGCATCCATAAACACTCATAATGCATAATTACCTAATAAGATATTAAGTGAAAAAAATTGTAGGATCTTAAAATGTATATATTTCGACTGCAATTTATCACATATTATGATAATTAATTGTAATCGAAAAATATCAAATAAATACATTGTGTACAATTTTAATATTACATTACTAACTAAGGTATTAGAATAATTTTTATACTATAATCATCTGAATTGATAAATAATAAAGTAATTTTTGTAGAACGAATTCTGATTTAAAATAAATTTTTTAACGAATTATTTATTGCATGTTATTTAATATAATTGTTCTGCCTTGCTCATTTTTGTGTTTAAATACTCGAGTTTTAGTTCATCTATTCGAGTTTGAGATGAGTGAAATTTTTTCAAGCGATTATTTGTGAGGAACTCAAAAAGTCAATAAATAACCTTCTGAAGATGGCAAGAACATCGATTTCAGTGTAACTACGCTTTCTGCACCATATTAAATGTGCATGAAGGCAGTAACACCACGATTTTTACTTCCAACTCGATTGATTACGTTCATATGCACAACACAGTAAATACCCAACGTTCGTTGAAATTAGAATGTACTTAGGAAGTGAGAAGTGTTCATGCCATTAACCGAAGTTCTTGCAAAGTTTACAATACTCCAGAAAGTCATTTCTTCAGAACAGATCGATGTGGAAGTGCATGGAACAAAATTCAAAAATTTTAATTGGACATTCATTAAGATGTGTCCAACCTACAATCAATACTCAATAAAAAAAAAAAAAAAAAAACCTGTGTGTGTGTGTGTTTTCTTTAAGTCTTACAGCTTATGTTTTTGTATTTATTGCGATATTTTGGTGAATGTTGAAATTATGTGAGCTTTTGCACAAAAATCGATCACGAATGTTTCCATTAACGACATGAACAAATATTTTATATGAATAGTCGTAACGCATGAACAACTTTCTCTCTCTCAGCACGACGAAAAACATACATCAACTTTGCTCCAACTTCATCGATTTTCCAAATGAAATACAAAACAACCATACTTCCTCACACCCACCAATCGGACAATGATATTCAAAGACACTGCCCTTGCCATCTCCAGAAATATGTTAGTACTCCCAAACACAGAACGAGAGAGGTTCATTAGACTTCTGACTCAGCTTTCTCAAAGTCCGTGTCCTCAACTACAGATAGAAACTCCTCCCACGTCATCTCCCTCTCGTCCTCGTCCTCTGAGCGCCTTTTTCTCCTCCTCTTGTAGTCCTCCTGGCTGGTGGCCTCGATGCACAGCACAATGAAGGAGTTGTTGCAAGAGTACCTCTCCTGATCTAGGAGGCGACCCCTCAGGAGGGAGCTGGCCATGCCCACTTTGTCCAGAACTCCAGTGTGCCAAGCATCACAGAAGGATTCGAGGTCTCTGACGCCGTGCTTGTCGGAGCCATGCCAGACAAGCTTCTGGGTCCTGTAAAATGTGCATTTGTTTAGTAAATAAGGTAAACACATTACAAGTATAGTGATTCCAGTTAAAAAAAAAACCTGAACATTTAAAAATCGGCAGAAACTGTAAGCATATTTGAAACAAGCTTAAAAAAACCTCCAGAACATTTTGAAAAAAACTAAACGAAAAAAAAATTGTGGATTTTCTGCATATTATATTGAAGACAAAATGAAGATATTTTCTGTCTTCTAAAAGTCTACAGAAGTATTTAGAAAAACTTCGAAAAAAAGCAATATATGTATATATTTTTACACATTTTCTGCATTTTAACTGGAGAAGTTTAAGGATTCAATCAAGAGATGTTGAAACTTTTAGAGTACAGTTTTGGCGGGATATAATTTAAGTAGCATAAGATAATTTCTTCTCTAAAAATAAACATTAGGACGTTTTTCAGGTCATATCTATCGTGAAACTCATCAATCTTTTAATGATAAAGGTTTTTTTCTTTCCCTTACCTTAGTACCTTTTAGAGTATTTTGCCATTATGGAAGAAAAAATGTTGGAAAAAGAAAAGCTGTGCGATAGTCGAATAAAATGTCCTTCAAATATGGGTCATTCCATGTCAAGTGTACGAGGCGTCCCCACTCGCCCCCCTCCGATTTTGATGAACATATTTTTGGATGTACATATCTGTACCTCAGAACCAGACTAACGTAAGTCCATTTTCGTCATTTTTCAGTAGAGGGGAAAAACGATGTATTCGACAATCGTTTTTCCCCTCTACCGAAAAATGACGAAAATGGACTTACGTTAATCTGGTTCTGAGGTACAGATATAAGACTTGCATGAAACCATACCAAATTATAGCTCTATAAGCCTTATAGTCCGAGAGCCAGTAACAGATATATATGACCAAGTTCCTCTCAAGTGATAATTAGTAAAACGCAACAGAAAATCGAACTATGAAGCCTCGTGAATGTCAGCTGAGGCTCGGTGGGGGGGATAAGCAGTTGGAACCTCCCACGCTTGAAGAAAAAAAAAAAAAAAAAATTCACTCATTTCCTCTCGCCTAAAAATTTACCAGATGATAGCTTATATGTAACTATTGATAAATATATACGTCAGCTGGCTGTATCTCGGTGGAAAAATTGTCAGCTGATACTTTGAAGGTCGTTACGTAGAAGTTAGCTAGAAGCATTTACTGACTACACTGTTCGACAAAAAAAAAACCTTGAAAATGCTTCTGGTATTTTGAAGGCTGATTCTTATGTAAAATGACCCCCTGAATCCGAATATGACCCCCGTTTTCCCCCATCACGTCCCAATTTTTTTTAAAACGCCCCCCCCCCTTTTTTTTTTTCATTTTTCCTTAGTTTCAGGGCTATAATATTTTTTTTGGAGGGGAAAGGAGCCTTATATTCACCAATAAATTTTTTTGGATGTCAAGAGAGACTCAAAGTTTAAAATCATGAGCACCGAGAAAAAATCGGGAAACTTGGGGGGGGGCGTGGCCCCCCAAAATATTTGAAAAATCACCAAAAACGATCGTTTTATTCTAGTTTCTTTAAAAAGACCTTTAAAACATTTTTTTCGGTGCAGAACCAGAGTATAGGATCCGCTCCTATGGCTCCTGGGTCAGAAAAAATTTTCACGCTGTAAAATTAAAAAAAAAAATAAAATAAAATAATGCTTTAAAAATCGCACTTTGCACTCGAGTTTTAAAGCAGGTCTTCAGCCAAAAAAAAAAAAAAACTAAATTGTGGCTGATTCTTATGTCAAATGACCCCCTATTTCCAAATATGACCTCAGTTTCCCTCCTCCACCCCCTCTTTCCAGAGAGTCCCCCCCCCCAATTCAGAGTCATTTTACTAATTCGGAGGGGAAAAGTACATTACGTAACCCGTTAACATAATTCTAAAAGGCAACAGAGGTTCAAAGTTCAAAATCATGTACATGTGTACCAAAAATATAAACTAGGGCGGTATACCTACCCCTCCCCCCCCCAAAAAAAAAGAAAAGAAAATTCAATACTCTGATTTTTCACAAAAAAAAAAAAAAGGTTTAAAACGTCTCTTAGAAAAACAAGAAAAGAAGATTTTTTTTTGGGGGGGGGGGGTACACCGCCATAGTTTATATTTTTGGTACACATGTACATGATTTTGAACTTTGAACCTCTGTTGCCTTTTAGAATTATGTTAACGGGTTACGTAATGTACTTTTCCCCTCCGAATTAGTAAAATGACTCTGAATTGGGGGGGGGACTCTCTGGAAAGAGGGGGTGGAGGGAGGAAACTGAGGTCATATTTGGAAATAGGGAGTCATTTGACATAAGAATCAGCCACAATTTTGTTTTTTTTTTTTTTTTTTTTTTTTTTTTTTTGGCTGAAGACCTGCTTTAAAACTCGAGTGCAAAGTACGATTTTTAAAGCATTATTTTATTTTTTTTAAAAAATTTTACAGCGTGAAAATTTTTTCTGACCCAGGAGCCATAGGAGCGGATCCTATACTCTGGTTCTGCACCGAAAAAAATGTTTTAAAGGTCTTTTTAAAGAAACTAGAATAAAAAGATCGTTTTTGGTGGTTTTTCAAATATTTCGGCCCCCCCCCCCCCAGTTCCCCGATTTTTTTTCTCGGTGCTCATGATTTTAAACTTTGAGTCTCTCTTGACCTTCAAAAAAATTTATTGGTGAATATAAGGCTCCTTTCCCCTCCAAAAAAAAATATTATAGCCCTGAAACTAAAGAAAAATGAAAAAAAAAAAAGGGGGGGGGGCGTTTAAAAAAAAATTGGGACGTGATGGGGGAAAACGGGGGTCATATTCGGATTCAGGGGGTCATTTTACATAAGAATCAGCCTTCAAAATACTAGAAGCATTTTCAAGGTTTTTTTTTGTCGAACAGTGTAGTCAGTAAATGCTTCTAGCTAACTTCTACGTAACGACCTTCAAAGTATCAGCTGACAATTTTTCCACCGAGATACAGCCAGCTGACGTATATATTTATCAATAGTTACATATAAGCTATCATCTGGTAAATTTTTAGGCGAGAGGAAATGAGTGATTTTTTTTTTTTTTTTTTTCTTCAAGCGTGGGAGGTTACAACTACTCATCCCCCCCACCGAGTCTCAGCTGACATTCACGAGGCTTCATAGTTCGATTTTCTGCTGCGTTTTACTAATTATCACTTGAGAGGAACTTGGTCATATATATCTGTTACTGGCTCTCGGACTATAAAGGAAGTATTGTGGTCGCGAAAAAAAAAACACTCAAATTTTGAGTCTAAATTTTGATTTTGCTCACCCCCGAATGAATGTTCAGTAGTTTTTTCGACCTGTCAGCACGTGCATATGTACCTACCAACATATAAGCAGCCGAAAAATTCTTTTCAACCACCCCCGAGTTAATTACGACGAGTTTTCTCGTGACGTCTGTATGTACGTATGTGCGGATGTATGTGCGTATGTGGCTCGCATAACTCAAAAACTATATACCGTAGAAACTTCTAGCTTGGTATGTAGGCTCTGAGGATGGTCTAGTTGTGCACCTCCCCTTGTGGTTGCATTTGAATGTTCCCAAGGGGGTGTTTTTACCCCTTTTTTGGGGTAAATCAGTGTTAATTTCAATGCAGACTCAAGTGATATGAATTGGCGCGACCACTTGGCGATATGTCGCCAAGCTTTTGGTCGCCAAGTGTTTGGTGGACATATCGCTAAGTTGGCGACAAATTTGGCGAAAAAATTATTTTTTTGAATTTGGGTTCAACTTGGCGCAATTGGCGATATTTTGCGAATAATTCACTGAATGATATTAAAATCAGCAATATTTAGAAAATTAACCATTGTAAAATATTTTTTGCATTGTTTCGTGGCAGATTAGTTGAGTAAATATTTGAATTGTTACCTTGCTCACTCCAAGCACTTGTTTAACACTTAAGGCAACTACTAAGAAATTTACACGTAAAAGGGAAGTGGGGTCCATACCAGATTTTTTTCCCTATTGCTTAGTTAATATGCATATAAGTTAACAGTCACATTGTCCTACAAATTGCATGGTACGTCATCCAGGTCCTACGTAATGTAGTACAGATCCTAATGAAAAAATAATCACTATCAAACCGAATCTTCTTGAATAGCGTCGTTTCAATGAGACGCTGCAGTTTACGGGAGTACAAGTTGCCAACACTTTTCCTTTCTTAATATTCCTCGGTCTTTCACTCACGTTGGCGACTCTCACAGGAACTGCATTCCTTGAAAGGTCCACAAGCGTAGATGCCACTAGTACTCCTTTTGGGCTATTACGACTCTATTACAACTACAGCGAACTCTCATTTATGCGCCTCTTTCACTTATACGACGATTTTGAATGGTCCCAGTACATTCCATAGCAAAATAATGATAGTATCGTTCGTTTATGCGTCGCTCTAAAGATAAATATTCCACTTATGCGCCGAATTTTCCCTAAAATGTATGAAAATGTATTTATTTTCTTTAAAAAACAAGCATTTTTCTTTACTTTTCTCTTTAATCTTTCGCCTTTATTGCTCACGGAAGGCATTTTTTCCGCATGAACTAGAGTTCGGAGAGGGACAATTATCTATTATGCATCATTTTAAAGGGAGCAGTTTGTAATTAGGTATGCCACAACCTTTGTTTTCTCTTAATCATTATAGTTACGTTACAGTCATTGCCAAACTGTAGTAATATGTCTCTTTTCTATAGAAACATTCTTATTCACTCTCTCATTAGAACCTATGTTGCGTTTTAGTCCTTTAGATAGGCTTATTCACTTATACGTCTCTCTCACTTATGCGCCTTTTTCTGTTGGTCCCTTGCTCCGGCGTATAAGTGAGAGCTCACTGTACTTTGAAGTAACGCTGACGAATACAGTGAAATCTGTATATAACGATACTCAAGAGACCGAGAAAAAATATCGTTATAGACAGATTATCATTATAGACAGTTTGAGCAAAAAGCTTAAACTGTTGGCTGGGACCAAACCAAAATATCGTAATAGGCAGGTTTATCGTTATGTACAGTATCGTTATGCACAGGTTTCACTGTATCATGATTGTTTTACCAAATAACAACAAAATATACGTTTCCAGGATATTTAAAATTATACTACACTGCAAGCTTTCTTGACAGAAACTTTATGACGTCAGCGTGACGTTTGCGTGATGTTAGCCAATGAAAAACGAGCTAGATAAAACGTCACAGCCTACTTATCGAATTAGAGGGGATCGCTGACTGCTTGTGCTCTCTTATTGGCTCCGCCCGTAGTGACGTTCAGTGTCAATTAAGTTGCTGTCTAGTATAGCAGTTCTAATACAATTATACCCTGTGTAACGAGAGGAGGCGGCCGGAAGTAAAATTAATTTTCCCCTCTCTGCACTTTTTCCTTATGGTTGTCATAGTTGCGGTGCTGTGGACTTTTTTCCCCACTTAGCTTTTGCAACAATGGTTAAATGCAAACGATTAAAATTATTTTGTGCGTAAACTACGATTCAATCAACGTTAATAGAGCACTTTTTGAAGTATTTGTATAACGGATACTCATGATGGCTGGTCTTGCTAAAACAAACTATTTTGCACTGGATTTGTTAGACAACGTTTAAAAATAACTGAGATATGAGGACATAAATACAAGCGTCAGCCTAATTTGATAAAGATTTCCGAGTATAGTACGAGTTAAAATATGAAAGCTGTAAGTTTTGAAGCTCAGCTTTCACGTCTTCTCGCTGAGCATTTATAAACAAAACATTTATTAGTCTCTGATCAAAATTTTATTAACGTAAAATCCGTCTATGATTTTCAAAATTTGTATAATCTTGCGTACGAATAATTTGATAATTAGTCCAAGAATATCGCTCAGAGAGGGGTTGGGGGAATGAAACTCAACGAAATAGATTATTGACATTATTTTGAAACATACAACCAAGGAGGTTAAAGGGGAGGAGCTAAATCTCTGTATATCTAAAAGTGGCAACGAATTCTCACCGCCGCAAGAGGACGCTATACTCGACAATCCCTCCCTATTTCCTGAAGGGGGTGGGTAGTATCAATGTAAATGATACTGCATCTGTCATCTTTTTAAGTGCTGCTAGGAGAAATAATTTTTTTTTTCAACTGGATTTTGGTGTAAATCTTCGATTGACATTTTGAATTAAATATGATTTTCATCCCATGAAAATAGCTGCCGTATTCTTTGAGAAATAGGTTTAATCGAATGCACTTGCCAAATCTGACAGAATCTGTCATTTTTTAAAGACTGCTGCTGGCAGGAATATTTTTTTTTTTTAATTGGAATTTAGAGTAAACCATCGATTAACATTATGAACTAAATATGACTTTGATCCCGGCAAAAAGTTAATTATATCAGTACTTGATTTTGTTACTAATTAAATATGTTTAGTAGACAAAATAATTATTAGCTTAAATTTTCTTAGTTCATAATGTTAATCGATAGTTTACACCAAATTCAAATTAAAAAAAATATTCTTGCCAACAGCTCTTTAAAAAATGACAGATTCTGTCAGATTTGGCAAGTTGGTAAGTGCATATGATTAAACCTATTTCTCAAAGAATACGGCACCTATTTTCGTGGGATGAAACCCACTGAGAGATTCTGGTGCGCCAACTCTATTGGCGAGATGCAGATGAGAGCACAATAAGCTCGAAACAGCTGTCCATGGATCGAAATAGCCGAGTTGGCGGTGTATTGCCTGTTTCTGCCTTAGCCTTTGTTTAGGGACGGTTACCCACTGCTTTATCTCTTGACAGTTTTCGAATTTCGCCAATGTGTTGCAGGATTGAGCTTGAGCATTTCAAAAGCGCGGCCAGTCCACCCCTGCCAGGAACCCATAATCGTACGCCACACGTGCATTATTTGTTTGTTTCTTCATTTATTTTGAATCAGATCAAGTTTAATTCTATTTTGGTTGTCTCAAGATCTTGAGACTGAATTCGAAAAAAAAATGCCGTCTTACAAAGCGAGCTCTCTACCACAGCGCCAGCGGGGCCCAATTTTTTTTTCAAATGAAAACAGGCTTTTAATTCTACTAGCTTCTTCTTTCTTCTTCTTCAAATTCATTTTTTTGTGAAAATTTTTTTATTTTTTAGGTTTAATTTTAATAAGAAATATTAGAGCTTATGATATAGTCCCTACATTTTCATATAGGGACGCTTTCTTACTACTTGCATGTAGCCGTTCCTAAGGAGGAATACCTCAAGAGTGCATATCGGCGAACTTTGAAGACAAAAACGAGTAAATATTTTTGTTTCGCACCAAATAACGAAAGAAATAATGTGAGGGCGAAAGGAAAAAAAATATTGTTTTCTGGTCAACGTCTCATCGTAATCGATCATGAATTAGCAAATTGTAGATAACAGGAAAAATACAGCTCAACTTGCTGAGTGCAAATTTTTGTTTACGTGAATCCGAAGAGTTTTCTTTGGAATGAATTTTACTTTTTCTTTCATAATTCAAGAACAATGGACAACGTCAAATAGAATTTCTTAAATTATGAATACATGTGAGAGCTGTTAACAAATCGCATTTTTTAGCTTTCTTAATGTGAGTTTATCTTTTGAAATGTTTTGTTAAGCTTACGCTGTGAATGATGAGATTTTTTATGTTTTTATTATTGACTAAGTGGTTGATAAGGGGGGAATATACAATGTTGTTCTTACTACTCGCAAGTCGGAGCATTTTATTTTTCTTGTTTTTCTCTTGAAAATCTTGAATAAATGAAATGATTTTTGCGTTATTATTTTCGAACAAACACTGCGAGCGTTTTCAAGTTTTATTTCTACGTTTTTAAAAATTATCTAAATGTACACTCTAAGCTATCTTTTACAGTCTGAGTGCTTAGAAATGAAAGCACGCTAAAATTGATAATTCAAATAATTTATGATGCGAACGAAGCTCCGAAATATCTATTTAGCCTTCTTTTTTGGGAAAAGAATGGGATCAAGTGTAGAATTTTTTCTTCCTCACAGAATTGGCTCATTTGTTAATTTTCTATTTTTTCTACACTCCTCTCTCCTCCTTCCAGTGAGAGTGAAAAATTCACCTTTTTTTCAGAAACAAGGGCTATTCCATGCAAATCAGGGTGTAAAAAATCAATGATTTTTTTTAAAAAATAAAAAAAATCGGATTTTTTTTATTTAAATCAGATTTTTTTGATTTAAATCGGATTTTTTTGATTAAAAAAAAAAATTAGAAACTTCAGTTATTAATTAATTTTTATTTATGAACAACTTACCTTCAAGTTTTTAAAAATACAAAAACACCTTTGAAGTATAGCTTCACCAGTAAGAAACCCAGAAAAAAGTGTTAGGAGCCAATCTGAAAATAATCCTGTCTACTAGCTAGGATGAAAATCAAATGGGGCAGGAAGCTCAACCCACTCCTCACTTCATTCTGCCCCCCCCCTCTTTATTTTGCTTTTGTTTTGTAAAGCTGGAATATGTTCCATTTCAGCCACTAATAAGACTGCCCCCCCCCCCCCCCCCCCAGTTGCTAATGCAAGGCATAGAACATTCATCTTCTGTTTGGTTGTTTTTGTTTTTTCTTTTCACTGAAAGTTTACCACATACATTCTATCATGTCCCTCCCCCCTCAATTCACTCTTTGCAACACCTGCCCTGCACCTGCATATATTTTCTTTATTTCACATATTAGACAACAAATAGCACTATTTGTGCATACATACTATTTGGACTGCAACCTTCCAGCATCTGTGGAGGGGGATGAGTAGGATTACTTTTCCATTTATTAGATAGAAATCAAATCTCTAAAAGAAAAAGGTAAAAATAATGAAATTGGGATTGTCCAAGAGAATTTTTTAAAGATTAAAATAAAAAGTGATCAATGATTTTTTCAAAAAAATCAATTGATTTAAATCGTTGACACCCTGATGCAAATTAGTCCTTTTCAGTAAAAATTTCAATTTTTTTTCCATTTGTTAATAGTTCATTAATTTGTATTTTGTTAGAAAAAAACACAAAAATCAGGGATTTTTTTTATGTTTTAAAAATAAGGTCTAGTGTTAATGGTTTAGAAAAGCCAATTTGTTATAACTTTTGTTTTCCTTTCCATTTAATTTAATTAATGTGTTAAATCAAAATTTCAATATTTGAGGTGGATTGATGGTATAAAATACAAACTGTCGGTCCCGTTTAAACGAATACCGTGTTCACAGAAATATTTTTCAATTAAGTGGGGCATTTGTTTAAGCGGGGATCTTTAGCAATTAAGTCTATGGCATGGGAAATATTCGGTTCCAGAATATTTTATTTGTATGGTATTCGTTTATGGGCCATTCATAGTATTTTGTCGAAAAAATGTCTGCAACAAAACTCATTGGGTATCGTTTTTGCAATAGATGTCTGAAGTTAAATGTTTAAATTATGAGAATGGGTTCATTGCTTTGAATTTGTTTGGATAGTTGAAGAAATGTTTGGTATTTAATTGGAAAATTGGTGAAACTCATGTTGCGGACTCTACAGCTCAAAATGCCATAAAATCTTCAATACATGACAAATGAAACATTTTACGAACAATTTTTTTGCTTAAAATGGGAAAATAGAAGGAGTATTTAGTCACTCTTGCACTTTTTAATACAGTTTCTCTAGTTTCCTGTGGCAGAAAGCTGCCTACACTTCGACATTGTCACAGAATCATGGAGACAGTGTGCAGAAAGATTTCTGTAATTGGGAGGGGCAAAAAAGGCTAAGAAAAAGAATATAAAACAGCCACCAGAAAAAAACCTATGAATCTATAGTATTGATGTAAACATTTTTTAAAATATATAAACACCTTATGTTATTGTAAGAAGGTAGCATATATATTTATTTTTGAAGAATATTCTAGTGTTGCAGAAAGAAATTGGTTCTAGAAAATTTGTCGCAGAAAGCTGAAATAAATTCTGCCATAGGGTTCAGATGTGGTTTTGTTTGTTTGTTTGTATATGTATGTAACTTTGAATAAAAGATAAAATTAATGTTCTTTGCAAATATAAAAGTAATGTATTTAATACTGTTATTAATACAAAAAGCTAAAAAACTACATTACATGTTGATGTGCATGTAAACTTAGCGGATATTCAATAGTTTTGTGAAAATCAGTTAGAGTATCATGAAAATACAGTTATCTTTAGAATCAATGACTGTATTAAGTATATTACTTTTACATTTGTGAAGAATGCGACTTTTATCTTTTGAAAATTTCTCAGAACGACTTCAGATTTCAGTTGTACTTTGATAAATTACTAATAAGCAAAAACTCTTAATGCCTATTTTGCAGTTTTTTTAAACTATAATTTAAAGTATTCAGTTTCAAATATAAAATTTTGTTTGTGTTTTGAATTCAGAAATATACCTGTAGAGTCCAGCACAAAAAAAAAAAAAAAAAAAACTTAAGTTCTGCTTTTGTGGCTCTAAATAAACACACATCAATAAGTATTTTTTTTTCTAATTTTATTCACCATTCAACATAATTATGCAAAAAACAATTCATATGAATTTTTAAAAAATCATATTTATGGCAGCTTAAAAAGTGTGCTGGCCTCTACGCTTGACTTTAGCTATTTATTCGTTTATATGTTTGTTTTTTACTTCTTTTTGCTTTTATTTACCATTGTAGTTCTTTTTTTTTTTGTGTGTGGGGGGGGGGGGGTTGAGCGGCAGAATGTTTTGTTTTATCTCTTGTATTTTAATTTACCCAACATCATGATGTTGTATAAAGCAGTGAGTAACTGCCCCAAGCAAGGGCTAAGGCAGGAACATGCAACACACTGCCAACTCTGTTATATCGATCCATAGATTGCAGTTTCATGCTTATTATGCACTCATCAGCATGGAATAGGAAAGTAACCAAGTTGTAGGCAAAAATCCTCTTATAGAGCAAAGAGAACCAACATAACTGGTAGCTAATGTGAAAAAAGAAGACCGGCGAGCGACCGCACTTGCTACGGTACAACTCGTAAAATTTAACCTGTTAACCGGGGAATTAGCTATTGCTCAACTCGTTTCACAATGGGGACTTTTTTTTCGCAGTGATAAGTAATATCACACCTCAAATAATAAAAGAATATTGTTTTTAACTTATGATTTTTATTTATTTTGATAAAATATTTTATATTTTTAGCCATATTTTGTAGAAAATAAAAAGTACTTAAGTCATAAATTTATTACTAATAAAAATATATAAAACACTGAAATTCACAATAAGAATATTCAAATCAGAAAGTTATTACGAACATGTGAGATACTGAAATGCAGACTAAAATGAATCCAAATTGTGGAAGCTCCAAGTATAGATCATGCAGCTCCCGTTTTTCCGTTAATAGCGCTCAAGTTATAGATTACAAGAACATGAAAATTCATGACGCATCGACAATATGATGGCATATATATAACCACTCTAAGATTTAATAGATAAGAACAACGTAGAACGTGATGCGTTCAATATATTACGATTAATTACCATGACGAAAAATTTCGTCATGCCCATTGCTGTAGGCTTTTGTGTATGACGAAATATTTCGTCAGGTTACGCCAGTTACGTTTTCGCCAGTTAACAGGTTAAGGAAGAGTCGGGTATAAAGCAGCCGCTATTCTGATTTCACATTAGCTACCAGTTTTTTATGGCTCTCTTTGTTCTATAACAGGATTTGAGTCTCGAACTCAGTTACTTTTCTATTCCATGCTGACCCAGTAGCAGAAATTGCGAGACGTGAGACGTACGTCGCAGATTTTTCAGCGGTCTGCAGATAATAAACTGCGGAAAAATCAAATACAGCTTAACAAAAATTGAGAGAAATTAAATGTTTTTTTGAGCCAGAGACTGATGTTCTTCATCTTCTTAAAAAAAAAAAAAAAAGAAAAGAAACTTAAATTATCCGATAATTTTTACCTTCATCAAATTTTTACATTGTCAAAATTGGAGAACGATGCCCTGAGAGGCGCTGAAAATTGAATAATAGTGAAAGATATTTTGTGATTGGTTTGCTTGCAATTCTTCCACTTTCGCAGAAAACCTTTATATGATAGGGGGAATCTGGCACCTTGCTTGTCGCAAATGTAAAGAATCAGTCGCTCATTCACCGTCCCCCCCCCCCTGTCACTGGACATTTTCTTACTCAACTAATTAAAAAAATCTTTGCTCGGATTTTTTAGAGGTTTTTTCTGACACTGTTTAACAATATTTAGATGACTCGTTTTGCGCTTTGATGAGGAATTTTTCTTTTTCTTTTCTTCACCAAAATGTATCACGGAAACGCACTTGCAATGTGGTATAGTAGAAACCCCCTATAACTATCGGAAAAATTACGCAAATTCATGAAAACAATAGTACGATCTGGGGATATTTAAATCACCTGAAGGTTCATTGCGATTTAGTGCTATGAATAGTTTAGTGTATGGAATTCTTATTGTTTTCATTTACAATTCAGTAAACACAATTTGGTGTTGTACGTAAGTAATCAATAGAATTCAAAATCAAAAGAAATCAAAAATCCTTTAATACTCCTTAATTAAAAAAAAAGGAGTATGCACCCTACTGCAAAAGTTTTATGCATTTTATGAAAACTTCAAAGAAAGCTAATAAAAATGCTGCAGATTATTTCCAACTGCCCAAATCAGTGTCGCAGACTGGCTAGAAAGTTTCTACTTCTGGGCATGCTGATGAGTGCATAATAATTACGAAACTGCTGTCCATAGATAGAAATAACAGAGTTGGTAGTGTATGGCATCATGATCTTGTTCTGTTTTCCATCTAGTAGAAAGAAATTGGGATGTTTAAAAGGCAAAATGTTTGAATTCTTCCGGTGACATTAACTCTTGTGGTTTAAAGAATTTGGCCCATATATCAAAGAGCCAGACGCGCGTCTTAAAATGGTTGTTTTTTCAACGTTGCTTGCTCTTGGACTATAAGGAGGCATTGCAGGGTTCCTGCGGTCTTGAAAAATCCTTGAGTTTCATTTGGACTTTCAAGGGCCCTGGAAATTACTCGAAAATCATATGAAGACCTTGAAAATTTTAAAATGTCCTTGAAAACTCCTAAAGTATCAATTTCCATAGAAATTGTACTGGAAGATTGTCGATCTTCGAAAGTTCACGATCGTGCTCATGCAAAAAATTTTGTCCATCGCAAAATCGGCAATCGTCTAATTTTCGAAATCGGGAGCCGTTTTTCGAGGCGAAATTTTTAAAGAAAAATACTCCATGAAGTTTCATTTAGGCTCATAATCGGCAATCGTCAAAAGTTCACGGTTGGGCGCCTCTTTTTCCTTTACTTTTAAACCAATTTAGTAATAGAATAATCAGGATTGGATATTACCACAACAGAAAGCAATCTCTAATAAATTAAACATGAGATTCTCTGAAAATTACTTTTTTACTGGGATCTTATTGATTTTCTTTCAACAAAATTTAGATTTGTCTGGTGGATTAAAATTCAAACTATTTTCGAACTTTTTACTTCTATGATCATTTTTTAGAAATACCAGGGGGAGAAATGTGTAGGTTGACATTCCAACATTGAGCACGTGCTTCGCCGAAAATAGCGTGCCATTGTTAAGATTTCAATCCTTTTGCATCCTGTAAATACTTCAATTATTTTGATATTCTGGAGCTATTTTCTTTTTGTGTACATTAACTATACTCAATGTCCATTTTACTTAAATAATTTGGTTATTTTTTAACTCAAATTTTAGCTATACCAATTTATTGGTTTAGAATGGTTTTTAAGAAAACACCAAACTTTTGAAGAAAAAGTGCTTGCTTGACTTTTCATTTGTTTATTTCAAATGCAAAATATAGGTATGTTTTTCCTTGAGGTCGAAAAAAAGGGTAAAAACTGTAATTGCAAAATGAATTGCAATTTTTTCTTGGGGGGGGGGGGAGAAAAGAATGGGGAGGAGGCATAGTATACATTTTGCATTCATAGAATAACACTGGCAAATTAGAGTGAACACATTATATCCTTGTCTTCTTCTGAAATTATAAATATTCTTCATGGAAAAAAAATATTAGTTGGAAAATCTGTTGTCTGATTGTTTTTATCCTTTAATAAATAGAAAATATTGCTGTTTGCCATTTTTACCATTCCTTTGAATTTGCATTTGAAAAAAACCAAAGTGTTATTTCCTTCCAATTTTTTTTCCCTAATTTTTTTTTTATACTAATGAAAAACGTTGAACGATTTTTAGGTTTTTATCTAACTGTTCATCAACATTTACATCACTCTTGAAATTAATCTTGATTTTTATGCAGACCCTTCCTCAGAATTAAAGTCCTGGAAAATTTTTAAACCTCCTTGAAAAGTACTTGAATAGTATTTCCAAGATTGTAGAGGAACCCTGCATCGGTAGTAGAGTGCCCACCGCTTATCAAAATCACATTTGTGCCGAGGATATTTGATTTCATTAAGCGGCTGATTTTAGAAACTGGCATACAAAAAATTACAAAAAGAAAAGGTTTTGAAGTGAAAACAAAATAAAAATAAATTAATTACTATTATCTGTATTTAAAATTAAGTTAATTAAAACACAATTGGAATTTAACTCATATGTAAAAGGTACATTTTTTAAATTACACAAGGGTTTTAAAATATTGACTCATTGTTGTATCACTTAGATCTTGACGTAAAGGCATGTTTTTCTGGTGAATGATTTATACTCAAACTGAATGGTATGAACTGTCAACTTCTGTTTTCTTGAAGAGAAAGAAAATTCTGGTTTTATTCAGAGAAGAAAAAGCGCGTCCCCCCTCCCGTTTTTAACATATACTCTCCATAAACTTGATTTTATAAAACGGCGCTAATGATTTCATTAAAAGATGGTTTCAACATGTTTTGATATAGTCATGATTCTTCTTCTTCCAGATTTGATTTTATAAAGCGACTGATTTTATAATCCAGTGATTTTGTTAGTGGCGGGTACTGTACAATGTTTCTCTCATTTTGCAGTTGCATCCGGACATGTCGGAACAAGACTTCCAGAATCCATTCGCGGCCCTCTTCCCCTGCTCCGACGAAGGGGAAGCCTTCAAGACGGGGGTCATTCCCCCCCAGGAGATCGTGGAGGACCCCTCGGAGCCCCCCAAGGGGTCTGGGGGGGCCCAGGGGGACTCCCACCTTGTCAGTCACTTCTACGAAGACGTCTTCAGGATCACCCTCTCGAAAGGTACGTTCCTTTTCAACCCCCAACCGTGACTATTGTCTCTTTCTTTAACCCATTAATGCCTGACATTTTTTTTCCAAAGATATTTTGTATACTGGTTACAAATAGTGTTTAATGGGCAGGAAAAATAACCAAAAGATATCATGTAAAAAATATTTTTTTTATTAAGAGAAGAAAAATTGTCTCTAAAAAGGGACGCTAGACACGAAAGGGTGTATACTTTTTTTGCAAAAATTTTTTTCTGCCTACAAATATTTAAAAAGACATTTTATGAGAGGAAATAAAAGCAGCAGGGAACATAAACTGGGAAGCTGAGAATATTTTTAAAAACTTAGCTTTTAGTTCTTGAGATTGTGAACGATGTCATTCTTGATAAGGATCATAATAAAACGGCTACAGAACACTCGTTTTAACGGTTATGCGCTGCAATCTGTTAATAATGAATTGAAACAATACCAAGGTAATAATTAAACACTATTATTTGGTTGAAATGTTCATTTTTGGTAAATTCAGACACATTTTGGACCGTCCCTAAAAAGGGATGCTAGGCATTAATGAGTTAAAGGGACTTGCTCAGGAAAACCCGAAGGAGTTCCTCGAGGAAATCCTCCATGTGTGTATGGTGAATTCTGTCGAGATATTCCTGCGGATTTCCGGACCCCTCTCTGTTGAGGTTTTTCTCGAGGCGGATGGTACTGTGCAGATGGGTAGGAGGTTTTCCCGAAGAGACTAGCCTTTGTATATATTCCCATAGCGTCTCAGGACTTGAAGAAATCCTCAAAGCCGGTCTTCAGAATTCCAGAGCGTGTGGAGATCTCCCAATTTTGAGGCTTAATTTTAATAAGAAATATTAGAGCTTATGATATAGTCCCTACATTTTCATATAGGGACTCTTTTTTACTACTTGCATGTAGCCGTACCTAAGGCCCCTATATAGATGAGCCTGCGCATCAAGATTAAGTTTCACCACTTTGGATCCATCGCGTGTTTGTGTGTTTGAGTGGTTGTCATTTCTGGCCGGTAATCGCGTTTTGGTAATTTTTCACTGTGAGCAATTAATAGCGGCACGTGGATTTGGCAAAGCTTAGCAATGTGCCAGAACTTTTTTCTGGTAACCCTACTCCACAACAATGAAAAATTGAAAGTAAAAGTTAAGGAATTGGATCCAAAGTGGTGAAACTTAATCTTGATGCGGCCAGCCTGTCTATATAGCGGCTCTAGCCGTACCTAAGGAGGAATGCCTCAAGAGGAAAGCCTTCCGGTTTTCCGGAGCTGTGGCCTTTAAAAATGGCTCATCAAGTTTTGCGTTGTCTCCATGGAACCTGCATAAGACATAACAGCCCTACTCTTTTTCATATGTACACTGCTGTCGAGGCGTTTCATTTTTTTTTTTTTTTGGATTCATGGAGTTAGCTTATGCTTTCATTTTTACCATCACATTTGAGTTATCTGTTAATATTTTCTCACAAATCTAGTGCTAAATTGTTTATTTCATCAAAACCTGCCATGATGTCGGAAAACAGTCAAAACCGTTGTCTACACTGTATACAATTACTGCAAAGGATTAATATGATCAAAACTGGACGCTACTGTAAGATAACTTTGGGTCATATCCCCACCTCCACCCTTTTTCGCTATTTTTTGGATTTAGGCTCTGTGTCATAAATAAAAACATGACTAATCATAGCCATAAATTTTCGTATACGGTAACCCTGATCCAACATCGAGGTCATGATTTGCGGTACGCTGTGATACTTCAAAATGGTAACCCTGCATCAGTGTGTCTTTAGCTTGCTTGTTTTTGTTGTGGCGTGATAACATCCAAAGATGAGGTCTTTCTTTTAATTCTTTTCCTCCTATTTCTAGCTGTCTGTTGGGAAAGTATTGCTTGAAAACCTATGGTATTCAAATGTTATTATTAGACTTAGGTATCATTAAATAATAATCAAAGAAATAATTCGCCATGAGAGTGAATATGATGATTTCAAATTTACTCTGAGATAAGATCTATAAATAAGTTTTAAAAAAAACTGTGGTTTAACAGTTTTTTTTAAACCACAGTCCAGATTATTTTAAAATGAAAAAATTTGAAAAGTCTTTTTAAATTCCATTTTATGCTTCATAAATAGAGTGAAGATAAAGTTTTATTCACTTACATTATTTTGTAGTTGAAATAATAGATGACCTATAAATAGATAGCGGGACGTTTCTGGTGGTAAAAAAGTATGTAACTTTCCTCTCATCTTATCTTTAAAGATACCAATTTTGTAAATTGAGAATAAAGTTTTTGAAAAAAATAAAACCAGCTAAAGAAAAGTATGATATGGGGTTAGTTTGGGTAAATGGGCCACTGGGGTAAGTTGGCCACCCCCCTTAAAACTGAAATGCACATATGGTTTTTATACTTTTCTGTGCTGATCATGTCATATTTCATCACAGTGATTACTTTTGCATATATTTGGGTTTCAGGGAACTTTGTTTTGGATAAATTATGTCAAAAAATTCCAAAAAACATTTTTTTTTTTTTTTTTGCGAATTCAAGCAACATTTTTCAAAGAAGTGTTTCAATGGTAGTTTTTATTATTTTTTCTATGTTCAGCAAGTTTTCTTGTAAGGTTTAACCTAAAATACACATTGCAATAGGAATTTTTATGCAAAGTATTACTAATAAGCGTTTAAGGGGAGGGGTCCCACTTACCCCGTGTTTTTCTCTATTAGGCTACGTGGGTCCCCTCACTATGGTGTCAGTGGGCCTCCTCATAAAAATGATTATTTCAAAATGAAAAGCAGGTTTGATGAAGCAATTTCTTGGATGAAATGAAAGATAATTATGGAGACCGAGAAGAAATTGATGGTTCAGCTACAAAAACTGCAAGAGCTGGTAACTACAGTATATATTTCTGTACCTCAGAACCAGACTAACGTAAGTCCATTTTCGTCATTTTTCGGTAGAGGGGAAAATCGATTGTCGAATACATCGTTTTTCCCCTCTACTGAAAAATGACGAAAATGGACTTACGTTAGTCTGGTTCTGAGGTACAGATTTGTGAAACTTGCATCAAAGAAAACCATAAAGTATTATGAAGGTCTAATTTTAAAATATGATACAAATAAAAAAAAAACACTACAAAATTTGATAGAAAGAATAGAAATGGCTACACTTTTTATTGGTTTGATGTAGGTGATGTTAGAATTATAACTTAGGATGAAATGATAATGATTCTCCTTCAGCAAACTTCTAATATACGCTGCCATTAAGTGTTTCCATTTTTTTAAAAACTATATCTTTTCTATTTTATCAAAATTGATCCTAATCGACTCTATTATGTTTATTCTACACTAATTTATACGTAAAAGCAAAAATGATGCCTAACGGCTTTTAATGAATTTCACAGACACAATTGTTTTGTATTCCGCTTTATAATTTTGTGTCATATGCATTTAAATGTAAGTAGATATCTCGTTAATGGATGCATTTGCAAAAAAATATTTCCTACTAAAATTTTACATACTTTACTAGGTAGGACCCGCACACCCCTTTTTTAGATATACTCATTTTAATTATAAATCCTTCTTAGGAGGTAAGTGGGGTCCCCCACGCCATTTTTTAAAGAATAAGCTAGTAAAAATTATTTAAAGCATTCTTTTAGGAAGTAATGCTGAACTTGTGTTTATTAATAATGTCCAAGATAAAATAAGTCAACTAATTTAAGCTGTTTTGCTTAAAAACTTTTGTACAAGGCTTTAAAAACGAACTGTTTCAAAAAGAGGGTCCACTTATCCTAACTAACAGGGTGTAAAAAAATCAATGATTTTTTTTAAAAAAAATAAAAAAAATCGGATTTTTTTTTATTTAAATCAGATTTTTTTTATTTATTTTTTTTTTTAATTAGAAACTTCAGTTATTAATTTTTATTTATGAATGACTTACCTTTAAGTTTTTAAAAATACAAAAACACCTTTAAAGTAAAGCTTTACCAGTAAGGAACCCAGAAAAAAGTGTTAGAAGCCAATCTGAAAATAATCCTGTCTACTAGCTAGGATAAAAATCAAATGAGGCAGGAAGCTCAACCCAATCCTCACTTCATTCAGCCCCCCCCCCTCTTTATTTTGCTTTTGTTTTGTAAAGCCTGAATGTACTCCATTTCAGCCACTGATAAAGACTGCCCCCCCCCCCCCAGTTGCTAATGCAAGGCATAGAAAATTCATCTTCTGTCTGGTTGTTTTTGTTTTTTTTTTCACTGAAAGTACATCACACACATCCTATCATGTCCCTCCCCCCTCAATTCATTCTTTGCAACACCTGCCCTGCAGGTAATTTCTTTTTTTCACATATTAGACAAAACAAATAGTACTATTTGTGCATACATACTATTTGGACTGCAACCTTCCACCATCTGTGGAGGGGGGATGAGTAGGATTACTTTTCCATTTATTAGATGGAAATCAAAGCTCTAAAATAAAATGGTAAAAATAATGAAATTGGGATTGTCCAAGAAAATTTTATAAGGATTAAAATAAAAAGTGATTTAAATCAATGATTTTTTTAAAAAAATCAATTGATTTAAATCGCGATTTAAATCACTGATTTAAATCAATTGATTTAAATCAGTGGTTCTCAACGGGGGCGATACCGCCCCCCGGTGGGCGGTGGAGAGATGTTGAGGGGCGGTGAGCATATTTTGGGCGGCAGGGGGGGGCGGTGGACATATTTTGGGCAGTAAGGGGGCGGTGTGTATATTTGAAACGTGCTTGTAAAGAACAAGCTTCGGGAAGGGGCGGCAGGGAATCTGCTTTTATGTCGCCAAAGGATAGCTTTAACATTTATTTTCTGGGGTAATCTCCCAACATCTGATCTTTCTCCTAATGTCATGAAGGATAGCCTAAAATTTGCCAATAGCACTTGAATTTCAAAAAAGTTTTTTGAGGTGGGTGCCCCCTTCCATAGCGTAACTACCTAAAGTAGCCAAAAAATGCATTTTATTGATGTCTAATTCTAAAAAAATTTGATAAAGGAAGGGGATCTCGAACTGCTCGCCTCTTCTCCAATCGAGACCAAACAGAGCCTAAAATTGCATTTTAACGAGGTCAGTTTCTAAAAATGTCTAGATGAGAGCCACATGACTTGACTGACTCTTTGTGCCGTTAGAGCAACACCAAAGCACTAACAATCGCATTTTCTTCAGAGTTTAAGCTTGAGTTATTTTTCTTCAATTTCAGAGAACGCTGGAAATAGCTCTCACTACCTAATATTGTCAAACTTAGCCTTAAAATAACTTCAATTTTGAAAAATCATTTACAGAGACCTCTTTCTTCCTAGTTAACGTTACCAAAAAGTGCCAAAAATTGCGTCAATTTTAAATGTTTCACCTGGGGCGGAATCTGAACCCAAGTTTCAACACCACGAAAGCTAAGAAACTGCATATTTTTTAAAGAAACTGCATTTTTAAGACTTAGTTTTCAAAACTAATTTTGGGAGATATCCCAATATCTTACCGCCATCTTTACTCTGATGTCGCCAAAGGTATACTTATAACTCTTGTTATCTTATCTAACCTTCGCAGCAATAGATTTCTCAAAAATAATTTCTATGAAATTAACTTATCTTGTAATTTGTAAGTTCAATTTATTTCAGTTTTTTTTTTAAATTAAAACTTGATTTATAATCTTTAAGGGTGGCGGGTATGGGTCATAGTTTCAAGGCTTTGTCCCTCCTGGGAAAATTAGAAGGTCCGGCGTTGTTATTGTCCTTCCACAGTAAAATCCCATATCCATACATAATAGATATGCGATGTGTATTGTAAAGTTGCAAGTAAATAAGAACAACACTGTGCACAATGTTTGGAATCGGACCGGTCAAGGAACGACTGCTATCCTTGCCGGATAAACGAATACCCGGCTAATGCGAATAAAACATTCGAAAACCGAATAATTCCTCATGCCTTAGACGCAGTATTACAGATCGAGTAATCTATCTTCGAACCAACAGTATTCGTCTAAGCTGGGCCGACAGTATTTGAACATAGTGGATTTTTCAAAATATATTTGTTTTCAAATAAAAATGTTGTAAACAGAGCCTTTTTATTTCAAACTGTGTTGTTCTCGTTTACCTTAAAAATGGTTCACTCATTTAATGGACCCATTCTTGGCACATAATTATCACTCTGACACAGCTTTTCAAAGGGAAAAAATGCTCTATTTTAAAAAAAAAAATATATAAAGAAAAAAAAACCAGTAAGCATAAGTTTTTTTGTTTCATAGCCATTTTCTAACAATCTATTTGGGTAAATTATAGCGTTTAAAACCGGTCCAGAAAATTGCTTTACCTCTCCTCCCCCTTCCAGTTTTAAGCCCGTTCTCAAGGGGGGCGTTGAAATAATTTTCAGTCCTAAAGGGGGCGGTAGCTGTAAAAAGGTTGAGAACCACTGATTTAAATCATTACACCCTGCTAACTAACCCTACTTTAAAAAAAAAATTCCGTTGTTCACTGCATTGAAAACTGCCCAATGAATCTGCAAATGACATATTTTGGACGTCACCTGCTGGACTGACCAGGAAGGAATACCAATAAGAATAAGAAATGATTAACCCATTTATGCCCAGTAGCCTAAAAACGGGACGCTTGTTAGTTACTGCATGCAAAAACCTGTAATGGGTATATCCTTTACTGAAGCTGTTTTTCACAAGTTAAAGTCCTTCTTCTTGAGAAAACCAGTTAGAGCCGCTAATTGAACATCAGAGTTTATTTATTGACAGCTATTTTCAGACAAATCAGTTAGGCAGCGATCCAGCATGGGTAGCCATAGAAAGTAACTTTTTTTTGCAAACTTATTTTTCATAAAATTAAACTGTTTTAAAATGATTTGCTTAAAATTGATCGGAGATGCCTTCTGTAATGTTACTTTGCAAAAGTAAAGTCAAGTAAGGT
The DNA here is from genome assembly GCA_038373865.1 of Uloborus plumipes. Classification (NCBI taxonomy): domain Eukaryota; kingdom Metazoa; phylum Arthropoda; class Arachnida; order Araneae; family Uloboridae; genus Uloborus; species Uloborus plumipes. Next base: position 36,995 of record JAXGGA010010866.1, read on the forward strand.
TATATTTTGTTTACATGTCTGCAAAATATCCCATAAACAGGTCGTTAAATAACTTAATAAATATGGCAACGGCGAACGATTTTAAGCCTAAAATCTATGTAAACCATTCCAAGTAAGAGTTTAAGCAGAAAAAAAATTGTTAAAAAAAACTTGGGCATAAATGAGTTAAAAGGTATTGTTTTCATTGAGGGGTCTGAAAAGAGGTGATCTATAAATAAATCACTGGGCGATACTGGTTAATCCAGACAACCGTGCATCCAATTGGTTAAGCTGCTTGTGGTGTGTGTTTGCTGACGACGTTTTTTCCTTTCCAGAACCGTGCTGCTGTCGCAACGGACCCAGCTCCCTGGTCTTTCTGAACGAAGTGCACATCGCCCTACACTGCCAGACTGACCTGGATGAATCCTGCATCGAAAGGGTGCGTTCCAGGGGGCCACAGGGCTTTTTTTCATATTGTTCCATCCAGGGTTTGAAAAAAACCTGGGTTTTTGATCTGATACCTGGGCCTTTCTGGGAGTTTTGATGAAAAACCCGGGTTTTTTCGAGAAGCAACTTCAAATCATTTATTCTCTACTAGCTTAATACCCGGCGTTGCCCGGCTGCTTATTAATACAACATAGCATTCAGAGAAAAAAAGTTTGAAAGAGTTATATTCATATGGGTATAAAATAATTTGCATCAATCTGTCTCTTAGGTACAAACTTTGAAAAAAACTAAAATATTACAGAAAGTTAAACGTTTACAGAAAAATAGTCTTATCAAAAGGTGAAAATTAAAGATAAATGTTGTCTGTGCTTTGCCGCGTCTACTGGCATGAAATATATGCACATGAAAGTGAAAAAATTGCATCAATTTCACCCACCAAATTTAAAATATTAACTTTTCTCTATTAATTGTTCCCACCTACAAAGTAAAATTATTATAACTCAGAAATAAATCTATTTCTCTTTATGAAGGCTTATCTCCATTACAGACGCAATTGTCGTCGCATTGCAAATTTGAAATTCAAATCCGTGGTTCTTTTTATAATAGAGCCACTATATAGACAGGCCGACGCATCAAGATTAAGTTTCACCACTTTGGATCCAATTCATTGACTTTTACTTTCAATTTTTCATTGTTGGGAGTAGGGTTACCAGAAAAAAGTTTTGGCACATTGCTAAGCTTTGCCAAATCCACGTGCCGCCAATAACACAGGCCAACAAAAAAAATCTTTTTGAAAACTTTTTTAATTTTAATAGCTGATCTTGATAGATTTTTATGTGCTGAATCCAAATCTGCTTGTAGTTTTTATGTATCACCCTTAGTTTCCAAGCAAAATGTATTTTATTATATAGTCTAATACCCATTTACAGTATATAGGGAAATCAATGAAACACTGTAGAATCGTAAAAATGGTTTGTATTTACAGTAAAATACTTGGAATAGTAATTTTATGTGATGATACAAGGTTCACTTGTCAACTGGAATTGCTTTATATTTTCTTTCCCTTTTTTCCTTGAAGCTTCTTGTGTAGCTTTTCCTGCGATGAATAGCTTGCTGAACTTCCCGGTGAAGTGACCAACAGTAATCCCCCATCATGTTGTAGCATGTGTTTCAGCAGTGCTGCCAACATCATCTTTGTTCATTAGACCTATTTTTTCATGTTATCTTAACTATGAAAAAGCTGTTAAATTCTAAAAATGTTTCTTTATTTCATGAATGTAACTATAAAATGTGAATAAATGGTGGGTGATACAACTTTTTAAGCATCATATTTGGATTCAGCAACCTAAACAACATAAGAATAAGGTATTTTCATTAAAAAAGTTTTTTCATCGTTGGCCTGTGTAATTGCTCACAGTGAAAAATTACCAAAACGCGATTACTGGCCAGAAAAGACAACCACTCAAACACTTAAACTCGCGCTGGATCCAAAGTGGTGAAACTTAATCTTGATGCGCCAGCTCGTCTATATAGGGGCCTTATTTTATAAAGTCCACATGAATTATAATTGTTTTTTACTTATTTCAATGTTAAAAGGAAATAGGTGAGCCTTAAATTGAAAATTCATTACTTTAATCGTAATCATTGTTGGAAAATACTCATATTTAAAAATCTTAAATTTCATCAATTTGAATGCTAAAAGGCCTATCTCGATTACAATATAAATAGGGCTATGATTCCCTATAAAAGGGTCATTTTTTGACACAAATTTAAATTTGAGCTTTTTAGATTTTTTAACATGTCAAGAACCCCGCCTATGAGATATCTAGGCAATCAAGGGCACCTCTGTGTCAGTTTGATGAAAAATCTGAGCGCAACTGTGGATTTGTATAGAGAACAAGTTATTATATACATACACTCATTTTTATAGATATAGATTTGAAGCATTGATACCAAAATACAGGTCTTCTCTACTCTTACTCTTAGAAGACATTTCTACAGGGCGATCCCTGTGAAAGAGCGTCACTTGCGACCTCCTAGAAATTTTTTCCTTAATCGGCTAAGCTTGGGACAAAAGGCATTTGATTCTACTTGTGTATCTGAGATTGATATTTTTGTTACTCGGTAAAAGTTTGGGATAAAGCATTGTCATATTGCAATTCTATTCGAAATGACTTTCTTATTACATGTGGAGTATACGGCACACCACTTCTAACACAATAATGTGGAGAAATAATATAACTCTGGTACTCGAGGGTTACTGATTTCAGGAGTCCAGACGCAGTCATCACACGGCGCTAGACTTCTTGTAGCTAGCTTTATCATTGGACTTATTGTATAAGTAAGGTTTTTCACTTGGTTTTGTAGAACAAACACAAAACCACCTTTTTGTCTTAACCTTTTAACTGTCCATGCTCGAGGATAAGTCTCGGGCACAGTCTTTGGTTTTCGAAAAATCATCATGCCCCGAGTATTACTCCGGGTAATTTTTTTTTTTTTTTTTTGAGAGCATCGTATTGTTATACCACCCCGAATCTAAAATTCGGGGAAGAGGTGTATTACGGCGTTCATATCTTTGTCAAACCCGGACTGTTTCTTGGGTTTGTGCCTTGTTGAAAAAGTGTTATAAATCTAAAATAACCTTAAACAGTTATAAGGCGTTTTAAGTAGCAATCAAAAAGACAATCCTTGTTACAGTTTATCGAAAGATTTTTCACAACGATGCAAAAATAGAAGGAATTGAAATAATTATTGCTCATTTGGACTTCTAAGAATTAAAAAAAACAAGTGAAAGTCATATTCAGTTTTAATTTTTATTATTTAATAAATTGTCCAGAAAGTAAAATGGCAATTTCTTAACTTGATATTGACCGAGACTAAATATTTTATAACACACTAAATATCATAACTAAATTGATCAGTATCTGGACTTAAAAAAAGTAGTAAAAAAAAACTTCACCGACATAGAGGGTTTTTTCAAGTGGACACACCCAAAAAAACCCGGGTGGGGTTTTTCAGGCCGGGCCCACTTTGGCGAAAAGAACGCTTTGGCAGGGCTGCAGAAAAGAATTTAAATCTAGGCCTCATGCATGGCGCACTCAGTACTATAGTTTCTTAGCACAGCGTTCCCCAAGTGTCAGTGGGCCCACGGCGTCCAAAAAAAAACCACTCCCGGTTTATTCGGCTGTGGCGCATCTCTCTGAAAAAAACCCACGAGTGTCTGGTAGAAAGTGAAGTTTTTTCAAATTTAACCTCCGGTTAACTGGGTATGACGAAATATTTCGTCATACATAAAAGCTACAGCAATGGGCATGACGAAATATTTCGTCATACATAAAAGCCTACAGCAATGGGCATGACGAAAGTTTTCGTCATGGAAATTAATCGTAATATATTGAACGCATCACGTTCTACGTTGTTCTTATCTATTAAATCTTAGAGTGGTTATATATATGCCATCATATTGTCGATGCGTCATGAATTTTCATGTTCTTGTAATCTGTAACTTGAGCGCTATTAACGGGAAAACGGGCGCTGCATGATCTATACTTCGAGCTGCCACAATTTGGATTCATTTTAGTCTGCATTTCAGTATCTTACATGTTAGTAATAACTTTCTGATTTGAATATTCTTATTGTGAATTTCAGTGTTTTATATATTTTTATTAGTAATAAATTTATGATTTAAGTACTTTTTGGTTACTATTTGAGGTGTGATATTACTTACTGAGGTGTGATTTATTATTTGAGGTGTGATATTACCTATCACTGCGAAAAAAAAGTCCCTATTGTGAAACGAGTTGAGCAATAGCTAATTCCCCGGTTAACAGGTTAAGCAATATTGAAAACATTTATTTTATAGAAACAAACTAAATATTATGAAAATTTTGATCCCTACTAAGCCTAGACATTGGTATTGATCAATTTAGTTATAATATTTAGTCTTGGTCAGTGTTTAGTCCAGAAATTGCCGTCATCCTTTCCTAACAGTTTTTGAAGTACAGTACAGAACCTTTTATCCGGGAACCAAAATACCGGGAAACCAGAAAACCGGCAACATTTTGTCGATTTTTCCGCCACTTTTTAAAATACGCATTTTCGGCAATTTCTAAAAAATGAAGAGCTTTTTTCGTTTTTCTTTTGAAATACCAAAATGAATATGAACGGTTTCTTCATAAATACCATATAAGTGGCATGTTGCTCAGAAATTTTTAATATTGCAATATCTATAAGCACTTCTGGATCGTTTTCTCTTCAGATTTTGAGAGGCATTACTCTTTGTTATAGCAACTTGGGTTTTATAAACAATTGGCAAATATCGCTTCGTAGCGATCCAGAAAACCGGGAAATTCAGTAATCCGGGATAGCTGCGGTCCCAAACATCTCGGATGATTGGTTCTCTACTGTACTAAAAATAAAACTGCACATGAATTTCACTTATTGTTTTTTTAAATACTTAAAAGATAAAAAAAAAACAATAATTATTTCAATCTATAAATTTGATTCAGTGTCAATTTAACATGTAATATAAATTTAAAAATTGAACATTACTCTGCTTTTTCTAAATTTGTCGAAGAAGTTTTTTAGGAGGTCACGGTGACCTTTCTTCAGGTCTTCCCTCAGTTCCATGAAAAGTACTCCCAGCACATTGAAACGCTCTACGCGTCCAACAAAGCAGGCGCTATGCCGAAAATTGCATCCAGGGACTTTAATTCGATCTTTTTGCATCTTGCAAATATTTCAATTATATTCCTAGTAGGAAGTTATTTTAATACTTACAACCTATATCCACTTATTGCATTCTTTATTTTTTATATCATTATTTGTGTTAAATTGTTGTCACTTTCTTCGGGGTGGGGTATGTACCAAATTTTAAGCAAGTACTCTCTTAATTTTTACAAATTTTTTATCTAACTATCTTGAAATACTAAAATAACTTAAATTACTTAACGCATGATAATGCAGGGGTCAATCTAGGATATTTGACCAAGGTCTTGTTTTTGGAATTTTATGAAAATTGTTGGGAATTTTGTGAAAAATAGTTTGGAATTTTTTGAAAAATAATTTGGAATTTTGTGGAAAATCGTTTGGAATTTTGTGAAAACTAATTCGAGATCGTTCTTTCAACTCAGTTTTCTGTGAAGAGTCTGTTTTCGGGATTTTTGTGAAAGGTCCATTTTTGAGTGACTGAATTTTGTGAAGGATCCCTTTTTGAGTTTCTGAATTTTGTGAAGGGTCAATTTTTGAGTGGCTGAATTTTGTGAAACGGACCTAATTTCCTTCTAGATTGATCCCAGTAACGTTAATCAGAACTTAAATGAAATGGGACTTTCTAAGTCTATCCGTGTCCCCTATAGGCGGTGTTTGAGCGCCTGCTCCTGGAGGAGCCCTCTCAGCACATTGTGAGAAGGAAGAACACAGACGAAGAAGATTCCATCGCGGGGGTCAAGAGAGTCATGTTCTATCTCTACCAGTCCTACCACCGACTCAAGAAGCTTACGGACTGCAAGGTGAATAATCTCAAATATAAGAAATGAATCATGATTCGCCTATATATATATATATATATAATATATAATATATATTATATATATATATATATATATATATATATATACAGGGTGTCCACTCCTATCGTGGACCAATAGCTAATTTCTAAACCGTTAGAGATAAGCATATAGTTCATTTAGGAAAAAATCTCCAAATTACGAAAGAAATTTTGGGTCTATTCAATGTTTTTCAAAAAATCAAATTTTGAAAGAGTTACAAAATTTAAATTTTTATACAGCCCCCAGTCCTATCAATCATGTTTAGTAAAACATTCTTGACACTGTAACGTTTAAAACTAAAAAAATATCATTGTTCTACCACAAAAATTGACCGAGTTATGACGTTTTGCAAAAACCAAGATTTTGAAGGATTTCGCATACGGTCCCTTAAGCGATCTCTGGATGACGTCATGGTCATGAAATAATGCAAAATCTTGATTTTTCAAAACGTTATAACTCGGTCAATTTTTGTGGTAAAACAGTGATTTTTTTTAGTTTTAAACGTTACAGTGTCAAGAATGTTTTACTAAATATGATTGATAGGACTGGGGGGCTGTATAAAAATCTAAATTTCGTAACTCTTTCAAAATTTGATTTTTTGAAAAACATTGAATAGACCCAAAATTACTTTCGTAATTTGGAGATTTTTTCCTAAATGAACTATATGCTTATCTCTAACGGTTAAGAAATTAGCTATTGGTCCACGATAGGAGTGGACACCCTGTATATGATACTGTCGTCTCCGCTTAATCGGGTTCCGGATAAACGAATACCCCGCTTATATGAATAAAATATCTCGGAACCGATGCCAAAGATCCCCGCTTAATCGAATACCCCGTTTAATCGAATAATATTTCTTGGAACCGACCGTATTCGTTTGAGCGGGGCCGACAGTATATATTTTTTCAAATGGTCATGATATGCAATATAGCCCCGACCCGGTGCATTCTGTCCGAGGACTGCAGTTTCGTGGTTATTGGCACTCATCAGCCCGGAATGGAATTAGCCCTAGTTGGAGGCAGAAATCCTCGTACGGAAGTAAAGTGTGCCAAAAAAAACTGGTACCGTCAGCTGGGGTAACATTGGCCCAAATCTAAAGATTTGTAATAGTTTTATCAGCGATATGTCTTTTGACATTGATTATATTAATTTTCAATACATCTTACTGTGTAAACAAACCTTGTATCATTAAATTAAAACCATATTGAGACCTCTCAATCATTTTGCAATATTATACTGCATTTTTTTAATGTTTGGGCCAAAGTTGCCTTGAATTGGGGAAACTTTGTCCCATACTTTTAACTCATATAAAACCTGCGATTAGTATAAGTTGGACTAAAGTTAGACAAGATAAAATTACCACCAGACACATTAGTTTGTTGTTTTGCCTGCTTTTAATTCAAAAACCTCCATGAAATGGGTAGAAATAGGAATAAATGAAACAAACTTCATTTTAGGGAAAAATATTGTATTGTACAAAAATAAAAATCCAATTCAATTACAGGGAACCCATAGTCTGCAATTTTTATTAAATGTTGTTCGAAAACATGCTCTTCTTCATCACTAAAGATTCTTGCACGTCCCACATTTTTTGAATGAATCCCTTTAAGTTTGTTTTTTATTGTAGACCTAGGTATATTATACATGTTTTCTGCAGCTCTTTGGGTTAAGGCACCAGACTTAATAGCCTCTAAACACTCCTCTAACACTTCTGGTTTGTAATTGGCCTAATTTCTGGTACCAAGAGGTTTTATCCGATTTCTCGGCATTTTTCCTGAAAAAAATCCAGTGTGCTTAAAATAAAAAGCTAAAAACTAGTGCTTAAAATAATAATAAAAATATTTTAAGTGGTTTTGTTAAACAACTGCTTATAAAATAGGTATCAATCAAGTTTTATATCGAAAAAATTGTACCTTGGGGTAACTTTAGGACAGCCACCATCTTGGGCCAAAGTTACCCCAACTCTGGGCCAAAATTGTCATGAAATAATAAAATCGAATTATTTTGTAAATAACAAAGGTAAC
>JAXGGA010010867.1:0-44983 GCA_038373865.1 Uloborus plumipes
TTACTATTCACCAACACATATTCCGGAGACGCTTTGGTTTAATCAAAGGAGAACTGCTTCTACGACTCAACCGAAACTGCAAACTCAAATCACAAGCAAAATCTGAGGAATATAAAATAAGACTGATTATTTTTTATTTTATTTTTATTTCTTATACAAAATAATATCTGCTCTTAGAAACACAAAATTTAAAGTTAATTCATCTAAAATCATAAGCATTATTGTTTTAGAAATTAGCGAGCTTTTTTTTTTATTTCTTTTATGGTCATTATGTTTTCAGCTCCTCTCTTGTGTGTGTGTGTGTGTATGTGTGTATGTGTGTGTGTGTTTGTGTGTGTGTGTGTGTGTGTGTGTGTGTGTGTGTGTGTGTGTGTGTGTGTGTGTGTGTGTGTGTGTGTGTGTGTGTGTGTGTGTGTGTGTGTGTGTGTGTGTGTGTGTGTGTGCGTGTGTGTGTGTGTGTGTGTGTGTATGTGTGTGTGTGCGTGTGCGTGTGTGGGGGGGGGGAGTGGGCCAAAAAGAACAATTTTACAATCAGGCTTTGACAGCAAAAAATATATTGATTCAACCAGTGAATAAACTGCTCAGGATATGCAAATGGCTCTTCCTCAGGACATTTTAAGTGAAATATCTCGGGAAAAAAATATTAATACTGAGAAACAAGTTTAAAAATGTATTGTCAATGACTCATTTTATCCTATAGCGTGGGGTAAAATGGGTCACTACTGGGGTAAAATGATTTATGGTTTAAAGGATTTGATTTCCGATTTATTGAATAGTATTTTGATACTTTTGTTCATTAATAAGAAAACAAATAGTATATAAACATTTTTAGAAAACAATATTGTCCTCTTGATTCATCTCAGGGCCAGGAAGCTTGCAATGCATCATCCTTCCAAACATCATCTCTCTCCGGGAACAAAAAACTTTCACTGTATTTTTAAGTTTCATTGCACGTTTTTCTACATTGTGGGGGATAATGATATGCATGAAAATATACTTTTTTGACATTTTCCTCAAAAATCTTAACTTGTTCCCACTTTCCAACTTTTAAAGGTTGCTAATAATGCACTTTGATTCAAGTATGAATTTCTTTTAAAGAAAAGGTTTATTTATTATTTATTTAGGTTTGCGTTTGTGTGTCAGTTTAATTGATTTTTTTATCTCTTTAGGCTTTTTCAGATTGCAATCTTTTCAGTATTGTCAAGCTTGTTAAAATTGCACAAGTTTCTTTCTGCATGTGCGTAGTTTTTTATTTTGGTAACTTTTAAAGTTTCTTCTTTCCTTTTGGTAATTGGTTTCGACGAGAGTGTGCTTATAATAGAAATGTTAATGCGCATAAAACTAAAACAAATGCTTAAGTCGCTTGTTATACTAGCGAAGGAGCAGCTTTACTTGTTAATGAGATCTTAGATGTTGATTCCGCTCCTTTAACTGCCTTATTTGAATTCAACTCTGTAAAATGTTTTTCTATGATTTGGTTGCCCAGCTGTCACTCTTTGGGAGAATAAGATACTTTTGCTGCACTCCCTAACAACATTTCTTGAAGGAAGCTCATCGAGAAAAAGCTGTGCTCTTAGTTTTAGATTTTTGATCTAATTTAATTATTTTGCACTATGAAGTTCATACATTTGTGTAGCAAAAGAATGACCAAGAAATATTTTATTTGTTTTTAATTAGTATGTACATACATGACTCCAAAACATGAGTTACTTAGCAAAAAATATGATTAGCTCTTTAGTACATGCTAAGCCTAACTTAAGGCGAAAAATGACCTATTTTACCCCACGATGTTTTTAATACTATAAAAAATTCAGTTTTGCTGTTTTTTCTTCACTATTTTAGGAAGTTGTTCCTGAAAATGTGCTCTATGCAGTAGGTTAAAAACTTAATGTGTATTTTCATTTAATTTTCATCAAAAGTTTTTATAACGAACACAGTCAAGCTTCTTTTAAGAAAAACACTTAATCGCTAGTATCCGTAACTTTAAAGTAAAAGTTGCGGATATAAAATGTTGCCTGGTGTCAATAGTGTACAAAAATGGCAACGTAGAAAGAAAGTATCATCTGTGCATTTTTTAAGGATTTTTCCAATAAATGTGACCCATTTTACCCCGTGACCCATTTTTCCCCACCGGACCCTATCTCATAATTCTCTTGTTACTAAATTTTCATGCTCTTATAATACTAACTTTTTATACAGTAGATGAGATACCCGTGAATTACATTATTTTCTCTCAGAATTCTTCTGAAAGTCAATCCGGAAGTTCAAAATTATCAGCTAAATCTTATTCTAGTCGTTGAAAGGATTTCTTCAAATTTCTTTAAACCATTCACTTTCTCACACAGAAACAATTTCGTCCTTTTACCATTTGGGTGAGAGCATGGTTGAGAGACAAGTCCTAAATGAAGCACAGTCGAAAACTGAAGTGCTTAAACCACAAATAAAGAAAAAAAAAACTTTAGGGGGGGGCACCCAAAACAAACCAACCCCTTTCATTCACGGAGTTGAAGGAAAAGGTATGAATTTCTTCCCTTGCATGCACAGGTTGTCAGCAACGGGTGCTAAAGAGCTTCGAAACGTAACTCATGTTGAAAGAATGCTTTTGGCAAGTAGCAATTGCGAAAAAACATGCTCATTTTTTCAAAGAACAAAATTTTTGCTCATGGTAGGAAAAAAAATCGGCGCATAAGTGAAATATTAAACTTTAGAGCGATGCATAAACGAATGAAATTATCATTTTTTTATAATGGAATGAACCGGGGCCACTAAAAATCGTCGATAAGTGAAAAGGCGCATAAGTAAGAGTTCACTGTACTTGCAAATAAGAATGTCTTCGCATTTTATTTTTACAAATTAAAGTAAAAAAGCGTTTTTTCGAGAAATTATTTAAAAATCTCAAATTGCTGATTTTATAAAAGAAAACCAAAATAGTGTTCGTGTTGCGCCATCTTTTGATGAATTGAGCAAACGTAAAAAAATCAATATCTCTACCATTTTTTTATGTGTTATCATTAGGGATGTAATCTTTTTCTACAGTCTGACTTTTATTTACTCGGAAAACAATTCCCGCTTTTTTTATTTCCATTCTTTTTACTCTTCGTCTCTCTCTTCCTTTAATTGCAATCAATGCCTTTTTTTCTTCTCAAGTAATTAAATTCTCATGTGCAGTCATATCAGAACAAAGTGAACTCTAGCATTATAGAAGCGTCAGAATATCGATGACGCTAAAGACTCATTTGGGAAGCGACAAGAAAAGCTGATAATTAGTTTTCAGAGTACAATTGAATTTTAATTGAAGCTGTATAGGGATTTAACACGTAATGAGATCGCTTAAAGTTTACTACATTGAGTTGTAATAACTTGTAATACAGAGTGCCTTATCAGCATCCGATATTTGGAGAAGGTATTGTAGAGTTATGATGGTTTAACAATGGAGAGGATATTTGACACCAGCTGTTACTGATTGTTCCTGACCGATGAGTTCGTAAAATGTACAAAACTGAAGTCTCAGGATGTCATGAGTGAGTTGTGAGTAAATTTGCTTGTGTCTTTGCCCTGCTTTTGGGCGGCAACTATTGAATACTGCTGTAGCTTTAGCCTTCATTTTTCGAGTTGAACGACACCAGGTTTTATGGTTACTCGTTAGCTTAATAAAGACATTTTCTGGACCAGTTTAAAGGTTATCTTAGCTACAATAAGAAGATATTTGCATCAAGCTGGGTCACTGACTATCCCTGACTGATGAGTACCAAACAAGGATGAAACTACAACTTTGCTGTAGAAGAATAGAATGGAAATAGTCAGTGCAACCTAACGAGGACGAAACTACAGTCTCAGACCAATCTGTAGGTAAGTTTCCTTGCGGTTCTTCCTTTGCACTCGCTTATGGGTGGTAACTCACTGCACCTGGTGAAAGTGGTTTGATAGAGATCAGCATACGTGCCACTTGCAGTTGTAGCAGCGGCATGTCCTGATGAACATCATTATGTGTTGTGAAGGAGTATATTCGTAATAGTACGCCATACTTTGAAACTAAGCCCTACCGACAAACGAAAGCTGTCGCAATCCCTCCCCCCCCCCCCGCACCTCAGAGGTACAGCAGAAAAAGGAAAGATTTCGCGCCGCTCTCTCTTGTCGAAATGAGAGAAGGCTTTGTTTTGATTTTTAACCTTTTAATTGCCAATGTTCCCAAATGGGAACATCAACTTTAAAAAATCGTTAAAAAAAAAGTTTCGCTTCTGAGGATTTAATTTTTTTTTCTATTTACTGTCAAAAGTAGACCTGATTTTTTGAAAAAAAATCTAGTTAGCTACTACAATTATTGTTTTCTACAAAAAATCGCAAAAATGTGCTTTTTTATGGATTTTCACGGAGACAGAAAAAAAAATTCTAAAAAATTTCAAAAAGGCTCAACTTTTTTGATATTCTAAAGTAACCATAAATAAGGATCCTTTTAATGACCTAACATGACAAATAAAAAATTAAAGCAAAAATGTAGCTCCTATAAGCGATCAAACTTCGTTGTTCCCAATTGGGAACATTGGCAAGTAACGCTATACAAAATCCGGTAATTCACGCCGCTTCCTAAGTTCGGTTATATGATCAGTGAAAGCCTTGGAATTGAAAACAACCTCATTTGACGCATTGAAAAAGAAAGTGGGTGGCCTTTCGACCTTCCACTGCTCCCCTTTTTGCCCCCTCCCCCCCCCTCGTCTCCAGTTTTTGGGTGGAAGTGATGTCGAAAAATCGCTTTGCACGTAGAAATGAAGATGTTTACAGCTTTTCTCTTGCACCCCGCTCAGGCTACAACCTGTTAGAAATAAATATCCCTTCCTTGTCACTTGAGACCGTCCAGAGATTCGGCCCCCAATCAATGTTTTTATTCTTTTTCTTCCTCCTTGTGGAGGTTTCGCTTTCTGTTTCGCTAGAAGTGATCGCGACAGTGTTGTTAGAAGTCGTGGAAAGAATGGGTTCCAGAGAAAAGTTTTGAACTTTGCAAGAAGCTATTGAATATTTTCAAGCCCTATCAGACTCAGATGAATCAGCAGATTCTGTAGTAGACATTTGCCAATTACCACCAGATGAGACCGGGGCAATAACAGATGAAGAAGATGTTAATGACAATGAATTTGATAAGGTTGTTCCTGCTGATGTTTGCGGACAAATAGAAGTATTCACCCGCAAATCACCAAACGATGTATCGGATGACGAGACGATTTTTGATTCCCCATCTACCTCGGAAGCTTCTCCAAAATCCAAGAGGAAGAGAAAATCGTCTAAAAAAGAAATTAACTGGAGAAAAAATGCATCTTTTGATGAAACTATAGAAACGAAAACCCATAAAAAACTCTGTGAGTCATTTCCAGAATTGGCAAATTTATCGCCGGTTGAAAGTTTCCACAAATTTTTACCAATTGAATATTTGGGTCATTCATCGAAAATGACAGAACTATATGCAATGCAGAAAGGAGAACAATTGGACGTTGATGAAAAGGACATATTTGTTTGACAATATTTGTTTATAAAGTGCGTATTGTTTTTTTTTTTTTTTTTTTAATGTTTTGAAATGTTTAACGTTTCAAATTGAAATGAATTTGTCAAATATGATCAGTTATATCAAGCATTTTATGCATAAATACAAAAGAACTACAGCGAGCGTAAAGCGCAATCGATTAAAAGCCTTAGGAAAAAACTTAACATAACATGCCAATGTTCCCAAATGGGAACATGCCCAAAATCGTAGATAAAAAAAATTTTTTGACATTTTTTTTTTTTTTTTTTGCATTGTCTAAAGGGATGCCTAAGAGTCCTATTTTTATGCAGCAACTCAAATTTTTATACTTGGAACATAGTGCGGCATTTAAAGGGTTTTAAGCAATGATGTTAGGAAGAGTGGTATACAGGAGGAGGAGGGCTTCCCAGGAAATTTTTCGTAATTGAAGTCTTAGGAATCCAACTGTAAGTCTGTTTTGATGACATTATAGGAAGGAATGGTTTCGAGAAATCTCTTCCTTAATCAAAATACCCCCCCCCCCCCCATCTTAACTTTAAAATTAAGTTTTCGATGCTTTTATTTATTATTTTTTTAATTGTGCACAAGGTTGAAAGTTAGGATGTGAGATTGATGTCCTAAAAACGTAATTTCAGAAGAATTTAATTGAAGACGACAACGCAATTTCGTTGATGTGACGCGTAGTGCCGGGGCTCTTTTCCGAAAATGTTTCAAAATTTAAATTCTAAAAAGAAAACTAAAAAGAAAGACGGTTTTATTAATGTTTTAAAGCTTTTGAAGACGGTGGCGGAGTTTTAATTTACCTTTGAACATATATGGAATTTATTAGGCGCAGAGAGCACCCCCCCCCCCTTTTTTTATTTTTTTCCAAATATTTTTTTACTTGCCTTTTTTTATTATTAATCTTAATACATTTGTTTCGTTGTTTCGTATTTTCATCTGTTTCATGTATCTGTATTTTGTAAGTAATTTGTCTTGCTGTCTTTGTATTGTACCCTGTTATTTGTCTTCTACTATTTTTATTATCTGTAATGTTTTGGTGTCATGAATAAATTTGGACACCGACTCCGACTGCCGGCTTACGAAAAGACCCTATCAGTCATTCTACGGCAGTCAGTAGGTGCACTCATTTACTTATTTATTTATCAGTTTTCTTTTATTTCCACTTTTTAAATTTTGTTTTAAAATCTGCCTAAGTTTATTTTTAACTAATAATTGACTGTTTTGGTTTTTCCGTAGGAAAATTTCAATCCAAAATTATGCTTGCGTGATAAGAATGTCTGAATCAGTAAAAACTCTTAATTAAAATCCCAAATATTAATACGCTTTCGTTTTGCTTTCATTTTTAAACCTTAGAATTTTTTTTTAATACTGCTGTGTTAAGTGCATTTAAATCTCTCTCTCTCTCTTTCTCTCAGTCTCCCTCAATATATTTTAATTTGCACGAGTTGATTTCAAAGTAGCTTCAAGGAAACTTCAACTTTTACAACTTCAGTTTAAATGTTCCTTCATAACGCAGAGAAATCACATCACAAGCAGTAGAAATCTCGTAGATAGCTTGGTATATCACTAACTAGCGAAAATTTATTCTAATGCAGCGCAAATAATTCATGCGAATTTTCCTCACTTTACTTCAACGTGTGAGTGTAGTTACCAACGGTGCATTTTCTTTTGTTAAACGTTTCTTCTCAAAGTGATAGAAAGACATGAACTTAAAAACTTTATTGAACAAAATGTTTTACGTTTCAAAAAACATGTTTGCTTTTTGTGCTCTTATTTTAAATTAAAACTTTTCAAAACTTATGTAAAGATGCAAAGCAAGCTTTACACATTCTTTTGCAAACAAATTATATAAATATAGCGTTTTAATACCAGTAGAAGCAGAAAATGTTTAAAAAAGGCTTTTCAAGCTCATTTAAAGTGTAATATTTAAAATTGCACAAAGATTTGAAGTTTTTTCTCTTTTTTAATAAATAAGAGAATAATTCAAATTATATGACATTAATTGTGTATTAAGGTAATTAATGATTATTATTATTTTTTTTTTTTTTATAAAAGCAGAAAACTAAAACTGTAGATGTTCGTGGTTGTTTTCTTATTGACATATTTATTTATATTTATGCGAGAGGATGGTGGAGGATTGTTTTTTAATCCTGATTTTACTTCTTAAGATATAGCGGCTATTTCAGATCAGATAATATTATTTTGCGTAGCCCCCTTCCGAGCTTTTAAGCCAAAAAATTAACCGACTGCAGTTTTCATTAAGGTCTATTAGTATAGCTTTTTTTCTATAGTTGTAGCTATGATGCTCAACGAGAAAATATTTCCATTGTGCCTCTCAACTTCAAGAAATTGCCACTTAGACTAATAGCATCACAAAATGTAATGGCATTTACTACCCATTGGGGTCAATTTCTATTTGGGTTTTTAGCGATTGAATGCTTTTTTTCCTTTTTTTTGGGGGGGGGGGGTATGTTAAAGAAGTCATAGTTAACTGATAAAACGCTAGGTTAACTATACTATACGAAGTGACAGGTGCTATAGGAGTCAAACAGTACCATTTCCTATTAAGATCCAAATGGATATCAAGTTTCGTTTGATTTTATGTATCGCTTTGAATTTTAGACATCCCACATATGTGTTCAGACAAAAATTCCCCAGCAACATTCAAATTGTTTTCAGCCCCCAAACCTACAAATATATAAAATTTCCAAAATTGTCGCTTCTTATGAAAGTTCTTCTTCATAGCTTTATGATGCTTTTCATTATATTTTGCTCGGTTGCGGGTTCATTGTGAAAGCTTTTTAATCGATTCAAAAAAAGAAGGAATAACAGAAGTTTTAACTTAAATGTTGATATAATTAACAAATTAACTTCAGGACTGTGGTAACAGAACGTTTGTTACTTCAATATCTACTGGAAGAGGCAAGTGGATAAAGGTGATATGTCACCATTTTGAAAACATACCTTTTACCCTTGATGAAGGGGATACATCAATGAGTATCATGCCTCCCTCAGTCACAGAAATGGTTGGTAACTAAGAATATGACCCCATTTTACCCGTTGAGAAAAATCCACTTGAAAAAAAGAACACAACTTTTTTTTTGTAAGATTTTCTGGGAATTTAAAAAATTGTCACATATCATCTTTATCCACTTGCCCCTTCAATTAAATTATTAACTTTTTCTCAATTCAAGTCTTTAATTAAAGCCCATTTTAAAAATATGTTTTTTTTTTCCCTTTTTTTAATAATATATTTGTTTGCCGTTTCTTATATATAACTAGCTGACCCGGCGAACTCTGTTCCGCCTTAAAGGCAATAAATAAGCAAATTTTTGAATCTATTAAGTTTTTTTTATTAGAAAATACAAAAAAAAAAAAAATAAGTACCTACATTAATCATCCATTATTGTTTCTGTATTTACAACCCATTTTACTGCGCTCCAGAAGCTGTCAGAACATGTGTTTTATGTCGCCCGGCGAAAGAGGCTCAAAAAAGGCTTAGTTAAAAAGATATTTTTTTCGGACTGCTTATGAACTGACTGCTCCATCCATAAATTCATCCAAAAAAACTTTTGTATATATAATAGTAGTAAGAAGAACAGCCACTTAAATGCGGTCCAGGACCTATCCCACCAAGCGCTTTCCACCTCTCAGCCTCAGAGGCGTAAAAACTCTTACGGCCATATTCACCATCACGGATTATCTGCGGGAGAATCCGCGGATAGAAGAATCGCGTGATCCAAGATAATCCGCCATTCTTATTCACCAACCGCGAATAAATGAATTGCAGGATTATTTAGCCACAGATGTAACGTCTTCTCCTATTGGTTGCTTCGGATCACATGACAATGTTTATAATCCGCCGATTGCACTGCGCGGAAATGCATCCATTTCAAAATCATTGATGATGGGTGTGATTGCCCTATCTCTCGTGGTTTGGCTCTGCACGTTGGAACCCAAAGCATTTACGATTTCTCGAACAGTTCCTTTGTTGAAGCGGTACCTGTTCGCAGATTGAAAAAAATCAATTTGTTTTCAAAAAATGAAATAGAATGTGTTCATTTTTAATATAAATCAAAGTGTTTTAATCTAAATTATATTGTTTTGATCTGCATGAAAAAAACCTATTAAAATCAATTTCAAAAGGACTATTTTTCTACTTTAAATTAAAAAATTCAAAATTGTTAATTTACGTAATAGTAGTAATACTGTCATAGCTATTATACAGTGTGCTTTTTTTTTTTTTTTTTGAGTTAATGATATTGCAACTTCCTTTTTATTATTCAGTAACACTATTAATCTGAAGGTAACAATAACAACAAGTTTATAAAATGTTATGTTGCATAGCCACATCAATAGTGCAATATGCAGTGCTTAACTGTTAATATATAGCAGTGCGTAACTGTTAATAAAGTAGTGCCAATAGACAGATATGCGATATTTGTGCACTCTAATGCACTTATTTTATTCATAAATATAATTTTAAATAATAAATTTCAGTTAAGTGTTGAGTTCTAATTAAAATTATGAATGACCGAATTCTATACCTTTGCCGAAAATCCACTTCATCCAGAGTTTCCAAACTATTTTCTCTTTGGTCTGGGATGAACCTTGCCCTCCGTTCAATAATTTCAAAATCTTGGAGGTCCTGCAAATCTTCTAGATCATCAGCAGAAAGATAGGGTTGGTTAGGGTAAGTGGGCCCCTTTTTAGAATAGTTCGTTTTTAATGCCTTATATAGCTGCTTTAAAGCAAAACAGTTTAAACTTGTTGACTTATTTTATCTTGGACATTATTAATAAACACAAGTTCAGCATTATTTCCTAAAAAAAAGCTTTGAATATTTTCACCTATCGTATTCTTTAAAAAATGATGTGGGGACCCACTTACCCCCCAGGAAGGGGTAAGTGGGCCACCCCCCATTTTTTTATGTTTAAAGTGAGCATAATCGTTCGCCATTATCCGCCATGATGTATACAAGAGAAATAAGAACTAAGTTCTTAAACAGCACGTTAAACAGGTGGTTAAGAGTATAATCGCGGAATTAATCCTCCAAAATCGGTGGATAGGTTTCGAGGTTACAATCGGGTGATTATATTCCTGAATTATCTTCCGATTGCGTTGGTGAATACCGCTGTCGGCCGAATCGGGAGATAATCTTCAACCGTGGCAACATCGGTGGATTATCCGCTATTGTGAATACGGCCGTTAAGTGACAATCGTTTCTGACAGCTTATAAATTTCAAGGGAAGTAACGCGTTTGTTTATAATTTACTTCACAAAAAAGTCAAATAACACTCAACACACCGCTAAATTACAACCTGCTTACTGCGCTCCGGAAGCTGCCAGAACGTGTGCTTTATGTCGCTCAGCCATGGAGGTGTCAAAAAAGGCTTAGTAAAAAGGCTTAGTCAATAAGGCATTTTAGCTAAATAGATAATTTGCAATAAAAAATATATTGCGGTCCTAAATTTAGATAAAAACTATCCTATCATTTAAGTTGGACCAAACTGAAACTGCGTGCAAAATTTGGTTAAAATCGGTTCAGTAGCTGAGGAGTCCATTGGCCACAAACACAGGGACACGTAATTTTTATACATTAAGATAAGAAAGTAGACACATAATGGGGCTTAAAATAAATATATTTTATTTTTTATTTAGACATTATTTCGAAATTTTCGTTTTTATTTAAGAAATCACAATAAGCATTTCAGTTTCTTACATCCTATTGAAACATAAAAATTATAGAATTTAAAACAATAAAGCAGTTATAGCAGTATAATTTTCAGAATAGCGAACCTTTTGTGTTATTTTTACTTACTTTATTATTAATGTAGGAGGCAAAGAAACTTATTGAATAATTTTCAATAATAGCGAAATAGAAATTTACCGCGAGTAAAGAAGGAAAGCAGAGACGCCTGCTTTGTGTTATGAAGAATAGTAATCTTTATATGGTTTCTAAAGGCTTTTCGGAACGCCTTCCTAATTAAATTTACCTTTGTTCTAAATTGAATCTTTCTTGGGAATTTAAATTATTTCCTGGGTTTTGTGTTGGGACTTATGTTAAACATTCAAAAGAAGAAAAGCAAACAAGATCATGTTTTGTCTTTTCACTGCAGCTCCGTCTCTAACGGAGTTCAGATTTTTTCTAAAAAATAAAAATCGTTACTTGAAAAAGTATAGAAAATCTAAACCGGTTATGGAATGTTATTCATTTTAGTTATTATCGCGATTCTTTTCATGTTGTGATCAGTCTTACTTATTTTTCTTGCTGCTAACTATCTTGTGTATTATTTTATAACCTATTTTTCTGCTACCAAGCGGTTTAAAAAATAATCCTTTCTTACTTCTTAAAATAAATTAAATGATTTACCCCTCATTTTAAGACGTATCGTACCAGCTACTGACGAAAAACAGATCAATGATCTTATTTTTTTTTCTATTTTGTTTGAAAAACATTTTTTTCTTTTTTTCTTTGTTACGCATTGTTTCAATGAATTGCATCCCAAAGTTCAGACGCATTGGAGCGGTTGGATGGATCGAACTATTTCCAGAAACGCAAAGATCATGGGTTCAATCTTGCCATGGGTTCTGTTGCTTTCGAATGACTTTCTTTACCAGTTAATTTTGATCCGAACTTCCAGGAATATACAATCTAAACTCATTATATGAAAAACACGATCCGAGAGAGCATGCAAGCAAGGTGGTATCTAAATCTTATTACAAATCGTAGTCAACATGTATAAAATGCTACTACAGTCAACAATATACTATAATTCAACCGCGACGAGATGGCCGGTGTCAATCAAATGAGAAAACGAGTCCATTCCTTAAAATAGGTAAAATTTCTACCCATTCAAATTCCCCCATCAGTTGTGAATCCTATTCCTCAATTTTCATCTGCGTATCACCCCTTCCTAAAAATGGACAATCCTGAAAAGGGGAGGAGTCATAGGCCATCTCTGCGAAGTTGAATTATATCTTAATGGACATTATGTCCCCCAAATTAAATGCATTATTAGTGCTTTTAAAAAAACTTGAGTGTGAATTTTCACTTCAAATTAAAAATTATATATATTACTTCCCAAGTAGCATCAACTCATCGGATTTTGCTCGGTCGATCATCGAACTCCTCGTAAACTGATCCCGTAACGCATGATGACATCGTTCCGATCAGTATCCGAGCACGGTTTTCGATGAGCTACTTTTCATCGGAAAGTGATATCCTTCCGATCAACTTTCCCGATGAAAATAAGCCGAGCATCCAAAATTGATCCTAAATTCATCGGCAAGGGACTGAACTGCTCGTAAATTGCTCCAAATCTCATCGTATTTCGAGAAAAACTCATCGGATTTTGCTGCTCGGATTCTGTTTGGCCGATGAGACATATTATAGCAATTCCCGATGAGAACTCATCGAATCCGATCATCGGCCGATGATTAATCGTTTCGATGAATGGCCGATAATCGGTCGATGAGATTATGCTGCTAGGGTTACTATAAATTTAGTTTTTAAAGTATATAAAGCCTAAATTTTTAATTTAGGTTTAAAATGAGATAAAAGATATAGAGTAGATTGAAAAAGTATGTAAACAAATTCATAGGTTTTTTTTTTTTTTTTTTTTTTTTTTTTTTTTTTTTTTTTTTTTTTTTGTGGTGAATATTACATGTATTTATTTTGAGTAATATTTATTTATACTTTACAAAAAGCCGGAACAAATTAAAAGGAATTAAAATTAAGGACCACACAGTCTTCACTATCTAACTTTTATTATTGTTTACTTTATTAATTTTGAAAATGAATCTGAAGCAGCAATGATATTTTGAAACAAACGAGATTGATTTATTTAAACATAAATTCAAAAGCGGAAGTAAAAGTATTTTATTTTCAGAAACAAACATAAAATTAATCCTTGGAAGTAAATTATCAAATCACTCTTCCTATATGTACATTTTTAAAATGATGCAGCGCATTTTGAATGAGATCGAAGGAATTAAACTTGTCTGAAAAGTAAAGAATAAAGATATTGTGGTTGCGGGAAGCGTAGCTAAATATTCATTGAGGTGAGAATGATTATTTCATCTCGCAGATGAATTTTTCCCGAGGAAGGGAAACAATAAATTAAAGTTCATGCTTTGATCTTGTTTTGGAAGTTAGATCGGATTAATTGCTTAGAACTTGGTGTTTAGAAATTTGCAGGGCAGAACATTTGTTAAAATATTGAGAAATTAAGTTTTTAAAAGACAGCTTCAAGAAAACAGTAGTAGCTTATATAATGATTTTTTTATTTTTTTTTTTGCAATGTAAATGTTATTGATGACATACTAATATTCTGTTATTCTGTGAAGTTATTTTAGAGAAAATCTTGGTGTTTTTTAAATTATTATTATTACATACACTGAAGTGACAAAAGTCATGAGATACCTCTTAATATCGTGTCGGCCCTCCTTTTGCCCGGCGAAGTGCAACAACTCGACGTGGCATGGACTCAACAAGTCGTTGGAAGTCTTCTGCAGGAATATTGAGCCATGCTGTCTCGATAGACGTCCATAATTGTGAAAGCGTTGATGGGGCAGGATTTTGGGCACGAACAGACCTCTCGATGGTGTCCCATAAATGCTCAATGGGATTCATGTCGGGCGATCTAGGTGGCCAAATCATTCGTTGGAATTGTCCAGAATTTTCTTCAAACCAATTGCGAACAGTTGTGGCCCGGTGACATGGCGCATTGTCATCCATAAAAATCCCATCGTTGTTTGGGTACATGAAGTCCATGAATGGCTGCAAGTGATCTCCAAGTAGCTGCACATAAGCATTTCCAGTCAATGTTCGGTCCAGTCGCACTAGAGGACCAAGTCCATGCCATGAAAAAACAGCCCACACCATTACGGAGCCACCACCAGCTTGAACAGTGCCTTGCTGACAGTTTGGGTCCATGGCTTCGTGGGGTCTGCGCCACACTCGAACCCTAC
Source organism: Uloborus plumipes (assembly GCA_038373865.1). Classification (NCBI taxonomy): domain Eukaryota; kingdom Metazoa; phylum Arthropoda; class Arachnida; order Araneae; family Uloboridae; genus Uloborus; species Uloborus plumipes. The sequence goes on from JAXGGA010010867.1 coordinate 14,489, forward strand.
CATCGGCTCTTACCAGCTGAAATCGTGACTCATCGGACCAGGCCACGGTTTTCCATTCATCTAGGGACCAACCGATATGCTCACGTGCCCACGAGAGTCGCTGCAAGCGATGTCGTTCTGTCAGTAAAGGCACTCGAGTCGGTCTTCTGCTGGAATAGCCCAAGAAATCCAAATTTCTCCGCACAGTTCTAGCAGACACGTCCATTGTACGTCCCACGTTGATTTCTACGGTGATTTGACGCAGTGTTGCTTGTCTGTTAGAATTTACGACTCTTTGCAGACGTCGCCGGTCTCGATCTTTAAGTGCAGGCGGTCGACCACTGCGCTGTCCATGGTGGGATGTTATGCCTGAAATTTCATACTCTCGGCACACTCTTGACACAGTGGATCTGGGAATGTTGAATTCTCTAACGATTTCCGAAATGGCATGACCCATGCGTCTAGCTCCAACTAACATTCCGCGTTCAAAGTCTGTTAATTCACGTCGTACGGTCATCATCACGTTAAAACCTCTTCACATGAATAACTTGAACAGAAATGAAAGCTCTGTAAAAGCACTACGCATTTATACCTGTTCTATGCGATGCTACTGCCATCTGAAAATTTGCATATTGCTATCCCATGACTTTTGTCACTTCAGTGTACATATATATTAGGGTGGAGCGAAAAAAATGAATTTTTGATTTTCGTAAACGGGTACCTTTCATTTACTGTGAATGAGAATAAGTAACAATTGTGTGAAATATTTCACTTTTGCGACGTCATCTTTAGTCTGCGCATTTGGTCTAAAGTTTTGAAATTTTTGATTTTTTTGAGATTTTTCAAATTTTTTAAAAAAATATTGCAAATGCTAAAACTTGTGATGGGTGGTTATTAAATGGAAGAAAAAGGTTTGAAATATACAAGGAATTTTTTTAAACCATTTTAGATTATGATTTCAGTCTGCGCATTAGGCCCAAAGTTCATCAAATTTTCCGAAATTTCTGATGATTTTAATATTGAGCAGAAATTTTATAATTTAATATTTCCTCTCAATATTTACTGAAAGTGCCTTCAAAACATTTTCTTAATAATTTTGTTGCTTCTTTGAACTACTCAACTCTTTGCTTGCTCATTGAAATTATCCAGGACTCACCACGAGGAAGTGGCCTCACTTTGGGTGCTACCCGCGCTCCCCTTGCTTCCAACCAATTAGAGCATACATTTACATTTCTTAGATAAGTCAGGAACAATAAAATGTTTCCTTGAATAGAAAATTGTTTGGTTTTTATGGATGCACTACAAAGACAGGAAAATACAAAGGTGTAGTACGGAAACTGGAAGAAAAACTTGGTAGACTTCTGTAATGTGATATTTGCCAATTACATTTGAATGAATTTAATTTGAGGCTTTTTTTGCAAAAGCTAGATGGACCTACCAGTGGACCAAAGTGTTTTTTTAGGCCTGTTGGACAAAGCTAAACAACATGTTATACTTTCAAACCAGTTCAATATGAACTCATAGAATTTGTCATTGATCAGATCAATTTTGACAATAAAAATGATTTGAGTACTGAGCAACAGTCACTTTATGAGATGAGCAAGATAGTTTTGACTAGGAAAATGTCTAAAAAATTATGAAACAGAAGTCCAACAAAGCTTTCCCAAGCCAGGTGGTTGACTACAGAAAACATATATTATTTTTTAACTTTCGCGGTAAAAGTGTTCTTGCTCTTTTAGGATTAAGTGCAGACGTTACTAATTTAGCTATGAATTTGTGTGAGATTATAAAGAGTTACACTTATCTCTCCGGGAAAAAGCAGAAAATTGTATTCACCTCCATTCAAAACAATGTATATTTTGCACCCTTGAAATATGCTGTTATCGATATCTATATATATATAAATGGATGTATGTATGTAAGTTTGTTCCTTATAATATTCCCTATAATCCAGTTTTCGTCGGGTTTCCAACGAACTTGATGTTCTTGAATTTACGTAGGCGGGGTTTTGAAATTTTAAAAAAATCCAAAAAGCTCAAAATTCAAATTTTTTGTCTCAAAATGGCCATTTTCTTTCAATTTTGAATAGATAGAGTAGAGTAAACACATAAGCCTTTAAGCATACAAATTGATAAAATGTAACACATTTAAATAGGAGTATTTTCCAACAAATATTACGATTAACAATGAATTATCAATTTAAGGCTCACCTATTTCATTTTAGCATGAAATAAGTTTTTATATTCCCATGTAGATAGAATTCATTTAAATATTTTTTAGAGCTATGTTGTATTAATAAGTATCCGGGCAATGCCGGGTAATAATCTAGTTAGTTTGAGAGCATATAAAGAAACTTTTTTTTAATCGTATTATCCACGCTTAATCTAGAAAACAAACAAGGAAACTTGTGAGAACGCTTCAGATCCCAAAAATAGATAAAAATCTATTTTCATACATTACATACATAAATCAAAAGTCAGAATACATGGATATGATTTGTTGTCATGATGTGGAAAATGACAAAGCCACCTTTTACACGTAATTTAACAACACAATATTTACAAAGAATACTGGAAGCTGAGAATTTAAATATGATTTCTGAATGTGCTCTTTTTAAACTTCCATTCAAGACTTAATCAGTTGAAAGAGCTGTCAAATAGGTTCTATTCACAAGCTATTCAAAATTGGTGAGTAATCACAGGAAAAGAAAAAGTTTAGTTAAACCGAGGATATCTGACAGAAATATTTGATCAATTTATGACACAAAGGAACAATTTAACTGTTAAAGACGTATCTAAGAAATGTAAATGCGTGTTCGCATTATTTGGAAGGAAGAGCTCACGTATAGGACTAGAAGTGCGGTCACATCCTCGTGGTGAGACCTGGGTAGTTCCACCTGAGCTAAAGAAACGTTGCAGAGTTCAGAGTAATAAAAAAATGAATAAAAACAGGTCTGAAGACACTTCAAGTGAATATTGAGAGGAAATACTGAGTTTAAAAATGTTGAAAATATCAGAAGTTTTGGGAAATTTGATAAACTTTGAGCGTAATGCACAAACTGAAATCAAAAGCTAAAATGGTTTTAAAAAATTCCTTGTATATTTCAAACCTTTTTCTTCCATTTAATAACCACCCGTAATTAGTTTTATCATTTGCAATATTAAAAAAAAAATTTGAAAAATCTCAAAAAAAATCAAAAATTTCAAAATTTTAGGCCAAATGCGCAGACTAACGATGACGTCGTAAAAGTGAAATATTTTACAGAATTGTTACTTATCCTCATTCACAGTAAATGAAAGGTACCCGTTTACGAAAATCAAAAATTCATTTTTTTCGCTCCACCGTAATATATATATTTAATTAATTTTGATTATTGTTTAGAGCAAAAAGTGACAACAATGTATGTTTAATCTTTGCATTTCAGTTCAAAAGCATTTCTTGAAATTAATTTTAATTTTTCATAAGTTCAAAATTATTTTGAATTTTGACAAATCATGATCGTTTACTGGTATAGAAAATAAAATTTTATTTGACAGTAACTATCTGTTCTTATTCTGCCCTAACAATATTACTAATATTTGTGAGACCTATCATAGGTGACCTGAAAAATGAAAAGTTTTAGCATGTGTTCTGATCCCAATAAATCAATTTGAAAAAACAAAATCTTTTAACTACTTTTTTAACAATCAAAGCTGAAAAGTACCGATTCACCCCATTTTACGGTACTGCAAAAGCATTAACTTTCTTTTGTAGTATGAGCAAAAACTGTATAAAAAGTCTTATGCCCGAACTCCACATAAGCGGAAAATCGACGGAAACAGAAAGCAGAAACTGAAAAAACAGGTTTTTCCCCTTCTGCTTGTCAAAATCGCGGCAGACTCGGAACTAGAAAAATTTCAACTTTTCTGCCGCTGCTCGCGGATTCCGCTTTTTAACAGCCAATAGGAGCTCGTCTTCAAATTCTGTAGGATTAGCAATATTGGCCCCCGTACTGCTCTTTAGCTCTGAAAACTACCTGTTCGGCGGAAACTCAACTGAAACAGAAATTCCGTTTCTGTGTACGCTTTCGGTTTTCTGCTCATGTGGAGTTCGGTTCTAACTCTAAGAAACTTCGCGAGTCTTTTTTTTTTTTTTTTTCGTAGTTTAAACAGAAAGTGTAAAACAGAAATTTGCTAAAATGTGAAAGCAGTTATTGCAATAACAGAAAAAGTGAAAGCGGTGTTACTTACATTGTATATAGCATAAATAAAAGTGTTCCGATTGTCCCCTATCAGCGGGGTGAATCAGAGCACCTCTTGGAATATCAAAAGCAAAGCAAAATTGAAGATTTTACAAAAAAATCAAATTAAAAAAAAATCTTTTGACTACTTTTTTTACAATCAAAGCTAAAAAGTGTACCGATTCACCCCGTTATACGGTATTATGTAAAATAAGTACGCGAAGCTGCTTGTGAGAAAGTTTTATGAAACACGTGGGAAGCTTCCTGCGCAGTCATTCAGTTCAAAATTCTAATAAATAACATTGAGAAACTCTCTACCGGTAGATTTTCGAAGTCTGAAAAACGTTTTTAGTCTAGTGCTAATGATGTTGAGGGAATGAAGTTTCAGTCTACCTCCCGGATTTCGGAATTGAATTCTGTAACCATTGAGATCAATAACTTCAATCCGGTATACATAGTAAAACGTAAGTAATAAAATTCAAACTCCCCATAGTAAAAAAAAATTGTGAATCCGCTATTGAAACAAACTTTCCCAGAGAAGTTGAAAGAAGAGTTCAGTGTTTTAAATATTGCATATATGAAAACAAAACTTGTTCCTTTAAATAAAGTATTGCCATCAATATAATTTTGAATTTATAATACGAGAACAATGCTAAAATAGAAACTTTACACTCACTCAAAAATTAATTTCCACGTTACAGTCATTTATTTGATACATGACCACCTTCCCCCTCTAGACTCTATGAGTTTTTTTTTCTTTTCTTCCCTTTGTCCTGTGAAACCTAGCGGGAATTAAACGTGTTCGAAATACTTATAAATATCACCGAAAAATGAACATAGTTTTCTAAATAACCAAAGTCATGAACCTAACTTAAACTGTCTTAAAAGAAATTTCAGTCAATGCATTTATCGAACAATACTAGTCTAACACATATTTTTCGTGAATTCAAATTAAACGTGAATAATTGGTACATAATTTCATAACCCGTTTCAAAACTTCCTTTTCTTACAATAAACTGTTTGCTCGTGGTCCGTTTCAAAGTCAATTTATTCAAACAAAACACCTCCTCACACATCTGTGCTTGATTTTCCCCATGGAGCCGCAAAAGTTAAACAAGCTTCAAACAACTCCGAAACAGTTTCTTTCTCGTATTCAACGTCGATTCCAATGGAAAATCATTCAGATCAATTTTCCACAAATACCCAAAAGACAATCCTATTATTTGCTCAGACTTACCGATGAAAGACACTTTTAAAGCGAAAGCCAAAATCAGAAAACTTACTCTCTCACAAAGTTTTCTTCCCTCAGGATTGATTACTATTGTTAAACTTGGATTCCACCTTTTAAACACTTCTTCGGGCTCCCCCTCTTGCTTTCCTATTGATTACATAAGCACTTCAAGCATAAAATCACAGAATAATGTGTATGCGAACTATCTATTAACTGCCAGCCATGTCTGATATTTTAGTTTGCTTTCTTAAAAGAACGACTACCTGAGAAATTTAGTATATTGCTGTACACTGTTCCATTAAATGCAAATTTCTTTGAGTTTCAAAAAGTAACCGCACCCCAAGGATTTATAAAACTTTCATTGCATCTAAAGTCTTTTAAAACCGCCTTTTTCACTAAGAATTTGCCTTAAAAGTTTTTTTAAGTGAAAGGTTTTTAAGTGTAAGGACATTCTAGATGTAAAGACCATACACTGAAGTGACAAAAGTCATGGGATACCTCTTAATATCGTGTCGGCCCTCCTTTTGCCCGGCGAAGTGCAACAACTCGACGTGGCATGGACTCAACAAGTCGTTGGAAGTCTTCTGCAGGAATATTGAGCCATGCTGTCTCGATAGACGTCCATAATTGTGAAAGCGTTGATGGGGCAGGATTTTGGGCACGAACAGACCTCTCGATGGTGTCCCATAAATGCTCAATGGGATTCATGTCGGGCGATCTAGGTGGCCAAATCATTCGTTGGAATTGTCCAGAATTTTCTTCAAACCAATTGCGAACAGTTGTGGCCCGGTGACATGGCGCATTGTCATCCATAAAAATCCCATCGTTGTTTGGGTACATGAAGTCCATGAATGGCTGCAAGTGATCTCCAAGTAGCTGCACATAAGCATTTCCAGTCAATGTTCGGTCCAGTCGCACTAGAGGACCAAGTCCATGCCATGAAAAAACAGCCCACACCATTACGGAGCCACCACCAGCTTGAACAGTGCCTTGCTGACAGTTTGGGTCCATGGCTTCGTGGGGTCTGCGCCACACTCGAACCCTACCATCGGCTCTTACCAGCTGAAATCGTGACTCATCGGACCAGGCCACGGTTTTCCATTCATCTAGGGACCAACCGATATGCTCACGTGCCCACGAGAGTCGCTGCAAGCGATGTCGTTCTGTCAGTAAAGGCACTCGAGTCGGTCTTCTGCTGGAATAGCCCAAGAAATCCAAATTTCTCCGCACAGTTCTAGCAGACACGTCCATTGTACGTCCCACATTGATTTCTACGGTGATTTGACGCAGTGTTGCTTGTCTGTTAGAATTTACGACTCTTTGCAGACGTCGCCGGTCTCGATCTTTAAGTGCAGGCGGTCGACCACTGCGCTGTCCATGGTGGGATGTTATGCCTGAAATTTCATACTCTCGGCACACTCTTGACACAGTGGATCTGGGAATGTTGAATTCTCTAACGATTTCCGAAATGGCATGACCCATGCGTCTAGCTCCAACTAACATTCCGCGTTCAAAGTCTGTTAATTCACGTCGTGCGGTCATCATCACGTTAAAACCTCTTCACATGAATAACTTGAACAGAAATGAAAGCTCTGTAAAAGCACTGCGCATTTATACCTGTTCTATGCGATGCTACTGCCATCTGAAAATTTGCATATTGCTATCCCATGACTTTTGTCACTTCAGTGTATTTCCCTTAATGATGTCAAATAAATGTGGTATTGTTCGGCAATCTTTGTGAATAAAATTTAAGAAAATAAATAATGAAATAATTGAATGATTGAATAACCTATTTCTGAAATAATCTTTTCTTTAATTTTTGAAATACTATCAAATATTAATTTTCAAACGTAAAAATGCTTGCGTAATACATATTTTATTCATTTAATCATTTTTCGTGTTGTTACCTCAGATTACAGATTTTCTTTCTTTCAAATGCAGTAAGTTTTTTTATACCACAGGTTTTGAAAAGTAGTGAAAATTATGTTACAAAACTGAAAATATGTTGCCAAATGGGATTTTCAAAAGAAGGATAAAATAACAAGAATGCAAGAAGAACAGTCAAAAAGTTGCGACAAGTTAAAAGGTGAGCAATCAAAGCCTTACGTAAATAAAAACAAATAAAAGGAATTGAAAATAGTAGAAAAGAAATCAATCGTTTCTAAACATCACTAAGCGGACGATTTTTTTAAATCTTATTTTATTTTATTTATTTATTTATTTATTTATTTACTTATTTATTTATTTTTGTGCATTATGCGTAGAAAACTCTTTTTCGTAAATAGTAAAGTGGGTCAATTATTAAACTCGAAATATCTGCGTGAATTTCAATGTTTTAAATTAATTTAGCAGTAATTATAGTTCAGTGGTAGATAATCGGATGAAATTCTTACAGGTTAACTCTTCAATTAATGATATTTCGAACCAAATGAAGCAAATAAGTTGAGTTTTTTTACCCGGATAATTTTCTTATAAGAGACGATATTATTTTAACATTATACAGGAACGATAAAACTAGTTTTAACTTTAACCTAGGGTAAAGCTCGTGTTAAAAAATGAATAAGAATGTTCCAAAAAACGAAAATCTTCAGCATTTCCCTGGTACAAAAAAAAACAATTTTAATACAAATTTAGCAATAGTCATTTTATACCAGGGGCCTCCTCATATTTTAGTACCCCACACTGCAAAAAGTGGACTGTTGTTTTTACAGTGTATGATACTGGCAGCGGAGGTTTCAATTTAAAACTGAAATGCACAGTAATGAACTGTAAAACTAGCAATTTTACAGTTTCTTAAAGTAAAGTAAGACATTTTTACAGGTTATTGCCGTAAATTTAGCTGTATTATACTGTATAAATGGCAGCAGAGGTTCCAGCTTAGAACTGTGGAATGCACCCTTGTAAACTAAAATTAGCAACTTTGCAGTTTATTTCTGTAAAATTAGGACTTTTACAGTTTAGTAGTGTAAAAGTAGAAATTTTACAGTTTATTACTGTAAAACTAGAAGTTTTTACAGTTTATTACAAAAAAATTAGCTGCATCATACTGTAAAAACAACATATATTTTTACAGTGCACTTGTTTCAGAAATAAAATATTATCGTAATTTCCCAAATATTTCATAAAGAAAGGAGTGGAGAAAACTCACGTTAGTTGCATCTTTCGAAAACACAAGTTTTGCTACAAAATACTCTGCAGCGACGATGGTAATCTTTGTTTAACAAATATTCTTTCGATATATATGTAATCATTTCTGCCCTGCAGCTTTTGCGGTTTTGACGATTGAAAGGCAGTCAACAGCACACAAAGGTATTCTGTGTAATCCGCCTGGAGGGGAAAGTCTTCAAAAATCATTTCGGAAGACAAATAGAAGGGAAGAAATTTAGAAGCATTGTTAGATTCTCTAACAACAAATATCGTCCTGCATAGCGACATTATAGCAGCCCTTATTGCAAGCAACCGAATTTAAATTATCTTTATCAAGAAAGTGTTCACTTGTAAATCAATTTGAAATTAAGATGTTTGTTAAAAAAATTAAAACGTTAAGCGGGCACAAATAAGCATCATAAAAACGCAGACACGTGTTTCGGCCTTACAAGGTATGCCTTTTTCAATGCAAAAAAAATTGAGCTTATAGATGCACAGACATCCGACATTTGTGCCCCCTTAACGTTGTAATTTTCTCTACATCAATAGCACAAAGATATTTGAAAACTTTAAGGTTGTTTGGTTGTTTTTATTGAGTTTTTTGGAGCATGAGCCTTAATAAACAATACTGCGCCAAACTATAGTATTAGAAAGTTTTAAAAGAATGAAGAGATGGCAAAACTAAACTTACTTTACGAACAACTGGCTTAAAACTTCTAAAATTTTAAAAATATTTCCGAAAGGGACACATATACAATATTGAAAATTTAAATAAGGTGAAAGAAAGAACTGTCAACTAATTTTGTCCAATACCACAAACACAAATAACGAAACCAAGACGAGATAAAACCAGGGACAAAGAGAAAACACTAAATCAGGCACATAAAGACAATCGAAGAAAGGGTTAAAAATTAGAATGGAGTGTGTTCTATAGCAACTCCGTCAAAGCTGGATGAAAATGATGGATAAACTTAAAACGAATATATTTAAAATTTGGATGATTCATTTTAAGTAATTTTTATGATTTTTACTTCAGTGTTGTCGGGTGGTTGAAATTGTTTCTTGGTAAAGCTCAATCGTCAATTCGACAAAGATTAAGTTACGACCTAGCAAATTTTTGTATCACAGCACTACAAAAAAATGATTGGCCTTATGATTCTACATCAATGTTTCCCAACTTTGACGTAATCAAATCACCAAAAGGGTAAAATAGAATTTTCCAGATGGAAAATATAAGTATCAGGATTGGTTCATTATTCGGTCACAAAATTATTAAGAAATTATGTTTTTAAATCTAACTTAATTGATAATCATTGATGATTGATAAAAAAATAAACTTGGAATTATACTTAAGATCTACGAGGAAAAGAACGACTATTACACAAACTGTTATTAACTACGCAATATCAACCGTCTCACTGACTATTGATTGGTGTTATAACAATTTGCTAAAAAGCAGGTACTTTCTTCGAATGATAAAACTTAATTTAGGTAGTAATTATTTTTTCTAATTAAAAATATTTTTAAAAGTTGGGAACCGCTGGTCTACATGTGCATACTTGGAACTCCCACTTTACTAATTTTGAAATTTTGCGCTCATTGGTTTTAACTTCTAGTAACCAGAAAAATGCATTCTTCTTTAGCCTGTACTAAAAGCAACGAATAACAACGTATTTACCGAAATGACCTTCAAAGAAATAGGACTGTCAGTGGTTAATTATTTAAACCAACTGCAAATTACCAGCTATTAGCAATGAACACACGTAGTATAACATTATACAGCTTAATTTAATGTTAAATTAGTATTGGTAACTGTCTAAAAGTATTAATAAGCTTAATTAACTTTAGGGAAATGAGTTTTCTCGCTTATTCATAGTTGATGATAATTAGAGCATAATAGGTTTTATTTTAATAAATAATATATAATGCCTTTCTAAATTCAATAACACTGAATTCATAACATGATAACTATAGTTCACTTTAATAGTACTATTAAATTACGAACATTCAAAGGTAATAAATAACAATTAGTTTACTCCTAAGTGAATAACATTTACTGACGTTAATTTCGTTTATAAAATATTTAGTTTACTCTTTAAAAACTATCCAGCAGAAATTAGGTTGAACATAGAGTTAATGGATAGAAATTGTTTTTAATAAGGTAATAGCGTTTTTTTTTTTTCTTTTACTTGTTATACAAAATAGGGCTCAATGCAATAAATATCTTTTCTTACTTTGCTGTGGTTTCACTTATATATAAAACAAAGCAGCAATTTATAAAATGCGTGTTTCAAAACAGGCTTTTGAAAGTCAACTAAAACTGGAGACAGCATAAAAAACATTAACGTATTTTGAATACTTCATAATGGAAATGATAACAATAGTTTTCGTATTCAGCTCATTTTGCTGACGATTCGGCAGTTTGAAGACAATATTGCAACATTGAAATTTCTTGTTCTTCTTAGTTCTTAGAATTGTTTTTCAAAAGATGTCTATTTTTTTTTCTCACTAATGTTACTAAATGTTATGCATGTACGACATGTGTGCATGCTTTTATTTTATCATTCGGTAAAATTGGAACTTTATTCGACAAACTGATAATTTTCCCCCTCCCAAAAATTTTAGTTAGGGGCGCCTTGCAATGATTATCGTTTTTATTGTAAATACAGATACTTTTTTCTTTTGTGCGTTTGTTGAATAATCCATTTTTCGGTTTATTCTCTAAAAGAAGAATTGCTATGCTACTGTCTTGACTAAAATTATTTATTGAATAGGTCCAATCAAAATGAAAGAAAACTCTTTAGTCCCATTTGTTAATTTCCCTAACTAAGAATGATATTGAATGCGTATTTTTACCAAATTAATCCACGACTGTATTTCAACCACTGACTAAAACCAACTTGGAGGCAATGATATTAATATTCATTATCAAACCCTGATTGCTTCTTGAAAAAAAAAAAAACAGAAAGAAGTAAAGATAATTTAAGCCTATTGAAAACAATTCATGCAAGCTTTATGCGCGATCTTCGTGATTAAGATATCTTTTATTTCTGTTGACCTCATTAACTGAAATGGTATTAGGATGGAAAAAGGGGAGTCTTAGTTTTTAACATTAAAACAAAGAAGCCGAAAATAATACGAAGAATATTCGCTTGAATTTGCATAATGAAACCCATTCTTCGATTACACTCATTATCTTCGGACAGTTAGTACGGTTCTGAATATGAGCATTGTTGTGAAATATTGGAAAAACAATCAAGTCCGAAATTCCGATCGTTACACAAATAAAAGTCATTCATGAAGTGATCATCTTTAACGAATAGAAGACGATAATGTCTCTAATAAGGTTGTCCCAGTTGAAAAAATAATGCGTTAATGGAGTCGTGGGGAAGAGCCTATTAAGTATTGCAGCTCATTTTCGCAAAAATGCTCGATTAAACTCCTAATTTACAAAATAGAAAAAAATGTTTTTTTCCTTTGCTTTGAACATCAACACTCATTTTAATAGTTATTTTAGTTAAGTTCAATCGAATGATGTTCAACTAGACATAATTTTTATTGGTGTCTAATAATATCCACATTTTGCACGAGCGAGCTGTACTTGTTCTCACTTAGTAGTAAGGCTATGCTTGCCGACTGACAGGAAAAATGTTTAAACTTTAGACTAAAATATGTGCCAAAGCTGTGGAAGAAAAAAATAGGATAAGAACTTGTGGAAATAATTTTAATAAGGCTAAACCATGTATTTAAGATTTTGATGATACAAGCGAAGCAGTGCTTCACAATTTTGCAACTCCTTTTTAAAACAACCAAATTTTATTTAAAAAAATGTTTTTTTCTTTTTAATATGTGTAGTATAGAATTTTTATACGTACTATTATATTGAATGCTTCACAAAATAATGAATTTTGCAACTTCTTTAAAACCAATCCTTTCACAAAACTATTCGCTTCACAAAAACAAAATTTTATTTCGAAACTTTTATTTTGAAAAAAAAAATAATAATAATATCTGTAGTATATAATTTTAAAATTCTACGTAGCATTATATTACATGAAAAAATGGTGCGTTTAAAACTAAAAACACAAAGACGTTTAACTCTTCAAGAAAGGAATTTACCTCTTTTGCTTTTATACAGAACATATTGCTAATTATCTCTGCGTAATACACATTTAAGGCACAGCTTAATGAAGCATTCATAGAAACAATAAAAAAAATACTTTAAGTTTCAAGAAAATTAGAAATTCTAGCAAAGGAGATAAAATATTTATTCTTCACAATACGCCTGCGGCAAATAACTGCCCCCCCCCTCCTCCATTTTTTTTTTTTTTTTGTCATTTACTATTATTGACCAAGCTCAGTAAAAAAAATCCTTTTCATCTAAAAAAAAAAAAAGTTTCCTCTTGTTACACGGTTTGAATCGAGTTGTTCTGGCAGAATACTCAGGCAAAACTAAGCAAACAAAATAAAACAATGCATGCATCTTTGTTCTAGATTTACCTACGTTCTATTGTAATGTAAAACTTACCTTTTTTTGTGAAAAACATAAAATTTTTTTAAAAAAATTTTTGAATCCACTGTTATAATTTCTCTTAAAACTCTTTTCTTTTTTTGCTTAAGATTTAACCTCCAGTTTAAAAATGTGTGTCAAAATTGTCTCCTTCTATTAATGACTACACTAATTCTTTCCTAACAGTAGTTGTACAAGAACATGTGATTTAGAAAATCCCACACTAATTTGTAAATGTTAATGTTGGGTGTTAACAAAATAAAGTTGTTATTGGCAGACAAAAAGCTTAAACTCATTTGTGTTAAAGTTAATGGGTGAGTTTAAAATTAACTAATCTTTATTATTTTCTTCCTTCTATTTTCGACAAGTTAATAGCTACATTTATCCCCATTTTCCTAAGCACTTAGATTTTTAGAGTAGATTAATGTATATAGTAAATAATGCATTTATTCCTTACTAGTTATTGGAAACAAATTTTCTACTAGGTTAAAACAAATGAGTACTAAAGTATTTTTCATTCCATAGTTGTTTAAAAATCTTTCTAATAAAATGTGTGCAACTTGTTTTAAGCATTCAATGTTTGCTCTTCCATCGCACTTGACCGAAAATGTATTTGTTTGATTTATGACATCACCGTGATGTCGAGAAAACTCTAGCAATTATTTTGAGTTGTCTTTTTTTTTCCCGAGGCTCAACTAAAGCAAACTTCGCATTCAAAAATATTTTTTGAGTAAAGTTTTGTTTTTGAACACACTCATCGGGGTGGATAAAGACTACCTTTATATGGCGCCATGTCATGCTAACAAACATAGGGTTTTGAGCCCGAAAAAGATCTAAAACTGCTTGAGTATTGATAAAGAGCACCAAAACAGACAGGAATAAGTAGCCAAATAGAGCATACACATTACTAATTAATATAATATGCAATGAAAAGAAGTGCTATTTCAAATAATATTTACTGCTAAGAATAAATAATAACTTGAAAAGATTACTGAAATTGGACACATTTTAATCATAAAGCATTTAAACACAGTGGATGGATAATATTATTGACAATTTGGGACGCAGAGACTCTATCCTATTTCCGCCCTTGCACACACACACACACACACACACAGACATGCGCAGTGCATGCGCAAACCCCTCTCTGACATACTCTCACAAACAAGCGGGCAAATACACAACACATCCAGGGCAAAAGGCCAAGGATTAGAGACATACTTGCGAAGGTTTGTTGTGTGCTGGACACTATTTTAATCTGAAGAGGATTATATCAAGTTGAAAGGGTCATTAATAAATAAAATCGATTCTGGGGGAACAGGAGCTTTTTTCAGAATCAAGAAACCCAATGTATAATATCCTATCGCAAATCGTGATTGAGGAAAACATAATTTGAATTCAGGTTGTTAAAATTCAAATTAATTATTTTCATTTCGTTATTATTTTTGGCTATAAAATTTTAAAACACATAAAGGCTACATAACGCAATATCTTTTTTGAAACAAAACAAACAGAGAAATTAAACTTTTTTATCTATATATTAAAGAGTAGAAAGCTAGCGGCCATGATGTAACAATAAAATAAGTTTCTAAGTTCTAACTCTATTTTTTTTTTAAATAAACCTAAGAAATACTTTCAAAAAGTATGAAATACTGCCATTAAATCTTATTTATGTAATATCAACAGCTATTTGTATCAACTGTATTTGAGTAATTTGTTTTAAAAAAAGGTTTCAAAAATAAATGCATCGAAAATCCCTATCAGCACATTAGACCACTTGCAGAGAGTGCATTCCATGAAATCAAGACATTCTTTCATGTAGCATTACTATCGACAAAGGAATTGCCTCGAAAGTTTTGCTGCCCAATCCCCCCCCCTATGAAAGCACTTGAATTATATTTAATGTGAAACTGTACTAGGAATTTAATTTTACCAAGAGCTACTCCATGCCAAACGAATACTCGAATTATCTTTTGCATGCCGCATAATCATACGACATGGACGCTGTCGGTTTTCTGCGCCTTGAAATTTTACCGACTAGAGCCTGTTTGAACGTGCATCTTTGAGAGTGAGAGACCAGCGTCTTAGGCTACGGATGTAATATAAGAGAAAAGTCTAATACACATAAATGAAAACTAGGCAATTTTCTATTTTAACTTAAGTAATGTAACTTCAGTAGTTCTGATACCTCTTATATCGCCTTTTTAAATGAATGCAATATCACATCACTTTTAACTTATGACCTTGATTAATGACAGCAAAAAAGAACTGGTCTATTCGATGATATAATTTATTACTTCTTTAGTTTTTAACAATTTTGAATTTTAATACTGCCCCTCAAGTGTTGCATATTTAAACATATTTACAAGTAAAAACTGATTCAACAAAGTTATACAGCGCAAATTTGAAAATTAAATGCAGTCACTTGTTTCGGGTAACATTAAACCTTTTTATTCAATACGAAATATGAGAAACGGGTGAAAAGACATCAAACAAATAAAATCCTTTTGCAAATGAATTTTCATCCATAAGTTAACATCTCTTGCAAGTTTTTTTTTTTTTACCCCAATACATGTGTCAGCAATCAATTTACAAATTTGCACATAATTGTTTAATCGTTCTTTACATTTTAACACAAATGTATCTACTTATTTCATGTACTGACAATTGTCGCTAAAGAAAAATTGAAGTCAAGCTATTGTAGTTGAATTAAGTTTAGACATTACTCCTGTATCGTATTTTTCGAAATACTTCAGTAATTTCAATATCATTCGACTGAATAACACGATCAAATAATTCAACACTTTTTAAAAAACAATACAAAAGGCAGAAAACTGAAGTGAACTAAGAAATGGGCATGTTCCATACTAACAACTGGCCCTTTTCTCTTTTTATCATTGCTACAAGAATAGTTTTATCGGAAAAATATTCGTATTTGCTCTCCAAATGGCAACACAAACTCTTCCAGAACAGTAATTGTCAACGATTATAGGGATCGTAATTTTGCTTACTTGACACACTCATTCATAAAGAGCTAATGTCTGGTACTGATAAAAGAGAGTAAATTTATCGACAGAGTGGAAAGTTTCAACTCATTAGTAAGTGAACGCAAGTAAAATAATAGTCACATGAGCTTTGTTTTTTGTTTTCTCATTGGTTTCTTAATTTTTCGATCCGAGGAAAATTGATACTTTTGTGAAAAGATGCTTTTATCTACGCTTATGTTTATTCGCTTATGATATTATCTACATTTGTTTTATGCCGCTTAGAACTTTACATTTCAAAGAGTAAATGGGTGATATGTGTATTTTTCCTCTTCACAGCTTTAGAACAATAGGTAGGACGTTTAGTTTCAAAGGAATAGGTGTATAATTATCTTGTCAAATGCTTTATGTTATTTTTTTGTAAAAATAGTTTTGACTAAACATTAAGTTCTCAAGTACATTAGTAAATATTATAGTTCTGACAAAGTTGGTTCATTGCTATGCTTCGTTTTTAAACTGTCATCCATTGTTAAAAATGTTTCACCAGTGGTGCTCGCAGTGTTAACCCATGTGGCATTTTAATATAATTACTAAGTATGAATATGAACATGATGGAAGCAATATCAAACATTAGTTCAGTAACTTCAATTTACTTGAATAGTTAAAGAAAACTTCCATCGATTACTTAGTTAACTTGTCTGTTGACATTAAATCAAAGACTTATCAGAAACAGGAACGCATCTTATTTCAATATATAGAGTCACGAGTACGTCCCTCCATTTCCCATTAGTTTCAGTACGAAATTATGTGACATCCTAAAACTATCTGACTCATAAAAGATAATCGTGTTATAACAACTAAAATTGCATGATTGATTATGATGCTACTTGCAATTTTTTTCACACCAATCTCTTTTCACTTATTTTCTATGTATAATGTTATGTTTGTGAACATTTAACTAGCAAACAGTATGACACTCAGTTAGGAGCTGCGGAGGAAATGTAAAGGAATATGAGGGCTGTGAAAAAACATTTGAAAGGAGTTGATTGGCTATGGTGGTAGTTTTGTTGGCATGGTTGGGTTTAGAAGTAACTCTTAAGAAATAAGACAAATACATTGCTTGATATTATTTTCTTTTCTATGCGTGTATTTTAACAGCATTAGTAGTACAGGACGCTTGAAAATCTTTACCTTCCTGAATGTTGATGCGAAGTATAATTGGTACTGAAAAACTTGTCGAATGAGGTTATAAACAAACAATCCACTCGTCATTTTATCTGTTGAGCTATTTTTCATCTTACCCCATACTGACGTTTTCGTTTTGAAATTGCTTTTCAGTACCATATCCTATTGTAAACATCCTACACATAGCACAAGATTTTTGCACTTAACAAACAATTAAAGGAAGAAAGTAAATAACTTCTTCTCGTTGAGAAAAATTGTGCTCTAAAATAAAAAAAAATCGTGCCATTTTTACAAGAATTTCCTTGATTAAAGAAATATTAAATTTGAGATACCCTAAATTAATTTCTTAGCATCAAATATATAATTTTATTATTCTTCACTAGATACCAAGAGAAAAAGAAATAAAGCAGAAAAAAAAGTTTGTTATCCATAATCAATACTGTAATAATTGTTGGCGGAATATCGATTACATGTTACTTAATTGCATTTTATTAGCCTTTGATGTTCCAGAATGTGCTTTGATCTTTTCCATATAAATTTAGAAAAGGACGTTTAGTGTCATTAAAGTCAGCAGGGTGAAAGTTTGGGCTACAAAATTACGAAACTTACATTCGAAAAAGAGAGCTGATGGATCGTTTTTAATGCAACTTTTATGATCCAATTCCAAAAGTTATGGTTTAAACAATTAAGGACTAATGAGTCTCACAAATGTTGCCTTTGGTTTTTTTTATTAACAAGTTATCATTTCTAATGATACCAGACTAGAGTTTCAGTTGCATTCTCTCGGGAATGGACATTTTTTTAAAACTTCAGTAATGTCCCGAAGTTTTATTTAATTACTTAAACGACTCTTTATGACCATTTACCCTGGGGAGTATTCCGTCAGTTAATATCATTAAGTAAATTAATAAATGGTGTGAAATACTTATGCGGCTGAGTTTTAGTATGATGTACATTTGTAAGGCTGAAAAGAATTCTTTTGTTCTATAGAGTGAAAGTTAAACTGTAATAGCCCATTAATGTCAGCATTTTTCTTTTTAACAATGTGCTTAAAAATAAAGAGTAATCAATAGAAAGGGATGAAAAAGCGGCTATTCTGAAAACAGAAAGCTGTACAAATCCTTTTAGCTGTTTTCCGCATCAGCATGCTAAAAACTGACATTTAAACACAAGTAATAATAAACGGCTGCGTTGAAAAAACAAAAGAAACACAAGAAAAAAACCAAGTGCAATATGACTGCGAAATAAATTTATATCCACGTATTTTAACGCTACTCACGTTCGGTATACATTAAAAAATAATTTTGAGGTGCAAAACGAAATGAAATTATGTCTAAATATCTGAGAGAAATATGGTAGAAATCCACATCATCTGACGGATTCTAACTTTATTTAGTGCTCATTAAATTATTTTCAATAAAGGATTCACGACAAATTTCCATTAAAAAGATTTTTTTGTTTGTGTGTTTGTTTATAGTCATATCTTCCGACTACTTGCGCACGCAGACTTCATATTCTGAAGGATGGTATTTAATCATAACAGTCCGCAGATGTATATAATCTACAATCATTGGCAAAATGTGGTAAAAACCATGCGTCCTGTGGTATGACCTCGCTTCCCCAAGATTTTCGACAGTGAAATAATCAATAATTTAATTAGTCTTCTTAAGTTTTTAGTCCCTTTAAAGCTCAAAAAGTGAAGAAAAAAAAGAATAGAAAAGAAAACGCAATAAACGACTTTTGTTTGAAATTTCCACGATGATTGCAGTTTCTCTAGCATCAATTTAATAATCTGTTTTCGCTATCATAAACGTGCCAGACAAAGAAAAAAAAAACAACTACTAAAAAAGCATCCTTTTTAGCCTACTTTCCCGTTAAAAATAAAAGAAAGACGAAAAAAGTAGAAAAGTGGCTTTATGCATCTAAAAATATCGCCAAGTCAAAAAAATATCGCCAAGTTAAAAAAATACCGCCAAGTCCGAAAAAAAGCCAAAAAGAAATAAAAAGGTAAAATGAATATCGAAAAATTAAAAATTTGAAAGTAGCGTATTGAGATGGGGAATTTGTGTGTGTGTGTGTCGGTCGGTCTGTCTGCCCCCCCCCCCTAATAACTTTTGAATGAACATTCCGATGTTGACTAACTTTTTTTTGTTGGAAAGATCTCGGCGAGTACAGCTCATTCCCATATTTTATTTTTCGATTTGAACAATTTTTGGTTCAACTTTGATCCGTTCAAACAACCTGTCCCGCGATGCTAACTTTTGAGTGAACAGTCCGATTTGAACAAACTTTTTTTTGTTCGAAAGATCTTATCAAGGATACTTCATTCCCGTAGTTACATTTCCGATTTGAACAGTTTTTCGTTCAACATTGAACCGCTCAAGCAAGCTGTCACCCCTAATAACTTTTGAGTGAACAGTCCGATTTAAATAAACTTTTTTTCTTGTTCCAAGGATCTCAGCAAAGATACTTCATTACCGTATTTAAATTTACAATTTGAACATTCTTTCGTTCAACATTGAACCGTTCAAGCAAGCTGTCACCCCTAATAACTTTTGAGTGAACAGTCCAATTTAAATAAACTTTCATTTGTTGTTCCAAGGATCTCCACAAGGATACTTCATTACCGTATTAAAATTTTCAATTTGAACATTTTTTCGCTCAACATTGAACCGTTCAAGCAACCTTTCTCCACCTAATAACTTTTAAGTGAACCGTCCGAATTGAAAAACTTTTTTTGTTCGAAAGGTCTCGGAGAGACTCATTCCCATATTTCACTTTTCAATTTGAACCATTTTTCGTTCAATGATGAACCGTTCAGAAAAAATTTTAACATGAGCGCCTTCTGGGAAATTTAAATTGAATGTTGATTCTGAACTTAAAGGCGGATTTCCTTCAAACTAAATTTGTAAGAAAACGGTTTTGATAAAAAATGTATGTAAAGTACTTTTCTGAATAATCTTCTGTGAGGACTCTGATTTCGACTCCGACTCCGCAAACATGGCGGAAATGCAGGCTCAGAAAAAAAAATGACACTGTGCAGACGATTTTTTGTTTATTTATTCGTTTGTTTTATTTTATTTATTATTGTTATTATTTTTTTCTTTTTTTTTTTTTTTTTTTTTTTTTTGTAACAAAAATTTTTTATTCAGGAGGGCATTTTATTCTTTATTTATATTTAACAACTGGCAACGGATTAAAAGTGAAATTTGAGACATTTTATTAACGGACGAGATTTTTTTTTTTCTTTTTTTTTCTTTGTTTGATAAAATGTGTTTTGATGCTCTTTGTACTTTTATTTATTTATTTATTTATTTTATTTTTTTTTTTTTGAAAACGATTGAGGATTTTTTCTACGGAAGAACTGTAACAGTTACATTCTTTAAAAGGTGCAACAAAACTTTATTTATTCGTTTATTTACTTTTACGTGTCTATTTCATCTGATGAGAGGGGTATATTTTGCTTTTAGAAATTAACTTTAAGTGCTAAAAAGGTATGTTTGACATAATTTTCAGTCTCAGATAATCAAGAGAATAATGATCAGATGCTAGAATGCCGATGTCGATGTACGGGAAAGTTTTTTACTCTTTTGGTTTTATTGCAATAAAACGTGTCATGGATTAAAAAATATGCTTTTTAATCATTAACAAGACTTCGCAATTTATTTTAAACAAACGTCAAAGAACATCTGTAGCTATTATTGATAATATTTAACAAGTTTGATGAGACTAAAATTAATTTCTACAGTAAGGTAAATTAAACATTCCTATGATTTTAAAATTAAAAAAAGTTAAAGTACCAAATCATTGATGTCACACATTTTTGAAAAAAATTAAATGTAAAATCTAATGTTCAAATAAACCATGTTATCATGTTTAGACGTTTAATCTCTTTAACTAATTTGTATAAAGTACATACAGTATTAAAATCAGAAAAAAAGGTTTTTACTTAAATGTCGGCCAAAACTTCCATTTACGTACACACGAGTGAATGTTGATATGTATTTTTTCACACACCCGTACATCCACACGGCAAAAAATGAACTGTTGTTTTTACGGTATAATACTTGCAGCCGAGGCTCCAATTTAAAACTGTAAAATGCTCAGAACTAAACTGTAAAACTAGCAATTTTAGTTTCTTACTGTAAAGTTAAAAATTTTACGGTTTATTGCCGTACATTTTAGCTGTATTATACTGTAAAACAACAGTGTAATACTGGCAGCAGAGGTTCCAGTTTGAAACTGTAAAATGCACGGTAATAAACTGAAAAATTAGCAGTTTTGCGGTTTTTTACTGTAAAATTAGTGAGTTAGTTTAATACTGTAAAATTGGCAAGTTTTAGTTTATTACTATAAAATTTACTGTATTATACTGTAAAAACAACATTTATTTTTCACAGTGCGTATGGGTCTTAAGGACAGCTGAAATGTGCATTTTGACAATCCCCGAGGTAATTATCACGAGTTTTCCAGTGATAGGATAAGTGCTCCAGTAGTCGACCATTTAAGAGATCTTTTGTTGATCTTGACTAACCTAGAGCTTTCAGCTATCATACAGAACAAAACAGTAACACTTAGAATGAACCTTCTGTAGTGATCACTACTTGTTCAGAATTAAAAAAAGTTATGTAAAAACCAAGCTGTTGCCACACTAGTAATGCTCAGTAGTCGCCACAGATACTAGCTGAAAATAGCAGATCGCAATCTTGATACGGCACACATCAAATGAAATGACTGATTACTATTCAAAAAAGTACCAAACTAACTGCACTGTGATGATGAGGTAGGTACACGAATGTGTGAATGCGTCATATCGATTTTGAATTAAAATGTACATTTATGAGGAGTTTATGTCAGTGGACGATACTGGACTGCCGACTACTGGGCACTACCTATCTGCATGTATGCATTTGTGTATGAATATATGTGCATGTTTACGTATATGGCATGACGTAACTCAAAAAAGATGATCTAAAGAGATAGAAATTTCGTATGTATGCTTTTTTAGGAACTTAATTACACACCTTCCTTTTCGGCTGCAATCGGATGTTCTTTTCTAGCTGATCAATGTTGATTTCAATGCATGTAGAAGCTAGGGTAATTTAGTCGTTTAGAATCAGAACCCGTTAAGTCTTTTTTTTATAAAAATAATTTGTACTTAAAAAAAATAAAAAATACTCAAAGTTCCTTTACCAACAGCTTACAGACAAGATATCAAAAAAGCACTACATCTCTACAAAAAGCGAATATAAAGTACGGGTTTTAAGTTGAACACCCTTTAGATAAATAGTTCCGCCTTCGGAACTATAGATTCGTAATGCACATGTAAAATCTCATTTTCTGAATTAAAATATCATTTAAATTTTTATTATGTAACTAGTGTTATGATTTTCATTAATATAGCTAAATACTACCACATTTCTTAATTATAATACGTTTTATAATGTAATTTTAAGTGGAACATATATCATAGTGGAGTGGGGCGCATTGCTAGTCTGTTACAGTAATTCGCATTCAAGTGAAAATTTCATTTTTTTCCCCCGTATTTGTTAGTCCCGATCAATTTAACACACCATTAAGAAACAACCAACATTAAGAAAATTATTTGTCATCATTCTATATCCTATACTATAATACGAGAGATGTTTGTAATGTCGAAAATCGCCCCAGAATAAATAAACTCCGGTAAACTTGGGGGTCTGGGGTTTTTGGCCACGGAGAATCGATTGGCGTCGGTTTTGAAGCGCTACGGTCGAAAAGTTCGGAGTTACAGATAGGATTCATTAAATGTTTGAGAAGATTTCTTACTACGCCATTTTCTTTATGATTTCTCTTATTGTTATACCGTTTCATAGCAACCGCGTGCTAACAATGGATTTCATATTTAATCCCATCAGCGTAAATTTATGTTTTTATGGTATTTGGCAAATAATTTTTGGCAACATGTTAGAATTGTTATTGGTTTGAAATTTAAAAGGGATCGATCAAAATAAAGTTAGAATTGGGTATGGGCAGCGGTAGAGCCGCTATATAGACAGGCCGACGCATCAAGCTTAAGTTTCACCACTTTGGATCCAACTCATTAACTTTCACTTTCATTTTTCATTGTTGAGGAATTAGGGTTACCAGAGCAAAGTTTCGGGACATTGCCAAGCTTTGTTAAATTTACGTAAAAAGTTACCAAAAAGCGATAACTGGCCAGAAAAGACAATCCTCACACACGCGCTGGATCCAAAGTGGTAATTTTGATGCGTCGGCTCGTCTATATAAGGGCCTGAGGCCGCAGTTGTCCAATCGGTTAGTCGTCGGACTCGTAACCGGAGGGTCTCGGGTCGATCATTTAGCCGCCGATCAAAGATCCACCGTCTTCATTAATGGTTGCTGGGGGACGTTAAAAATGTTCGTGGTCACAAAATCCTCCAAGTGAAACGAAACCTCTGGGGTGTGCAGGGCCAAGGGTTTACTCGGTCCTTGCGCCTTCTTCAAAAATGAACAGAGTGCTCTTCAGGGCCCCATCCCGGTTAAAAATCGAGTTGTGGTATGTACGGGGGGGGGGGGGACCTGGAGTGTAAAGTGAAGTGAAAGTCAAAACCAACTGGAACCAAATGCGTACTGGAGAACAGGGACTCTGCATCCATTCTCATCAACCCCTCCCGCGCCTTCGGCGCCAAATGAAATGAAATTAGGTGTGATTTTACGGTGAGCATGGATTAAATAGGGTTGTGTTTTTAAAAATAAATTACGGCTGTTTTGAATGCGTAATTGCAACCAAAGGCTCAAAAATGCTTTTCAAGTTTATCTAAATAAGTACTTCGCACTTTAGAAAAAAAACACGAGTTTACAAACCTCTTTTTTTTTTTAACCGAGCGGGCTCGGTTCCCTGATATACGTTAGGGGTAATACGAGGAATGGTTGCCAAGTCGAAAATCGCCCCAGAATTAATTAACTCCGGTAAACTTGGGGGTCTGGGGTTTTTGGCCACGAGGAATCACGAGGTTTGGTTTTTCTAAATAAATTTGTCAAAAATATTGAACTTCAACACACTTTAATCTTTACACTGCTCACTTTGTACCATTTCTTTAATTGTATATTTTTTTATTATCAATTACATTTTATTTCCCATGACTTTTCAAACTTTATCTTTGTATAGAATAGTTCCCTTTCCAAACTCTAACTTTGTTTAGAATAGTTTACAATGGTGCACTTTAACCGGTTATCTTTTCACCAATGGTTTCACAAATTTTCTTATGGCATGTATTGTTTTGATAAATCACAATTGAAAATTTAAATCTTTGAGTTAGCTTCGATACCTGTTTTCTTCGAGCGGAGCTCGGTCACCCGCTGGTGTTTTATAAACACCGAAGTTTTTTTTTTTTCTTTATGCTTCCGGTTAGGTGGGGCGTTTCGCCACGAATTACTATGTGTCTAAAAATGATGATCACTTGACGATTCATGTCTGAACCTTTAATCAGCAGACAGGGCAATAAGACTGCAATGCCGTCATTCTTCAAAATGTTGGAAAGCCGTAAAAGTCCGCAACGTTACACGGGAATAATCTGTGACGTTTGGGATTCTTTTTAGTGTGAGCACACAATGTGATTTTTGCATTTGTTTTATATGATTTAATAGTTCTTTTTTCTTTTTCAAGCAAGGTGTTAATTTTACTTTACCATGGTCTGGTGTTCATTGATTCGTTTTGTAATTTAGACTTTTTTTGAATTTATTTGCAATATGTTTCTTAGTTTCGTTAGACTTCTTTAGAGTGTGCAGGGCTTGATTAATGATATTGTTGTTAACCCATTACCCGCTGGTGTTGCGTTGACGCAACGGTCATTATAAAAAATCATAAAAAATTCGCTATTTAACTAATTTTTATACCGATTTCAGTTTTAAGTTAAGGAACAACCATAGAAACATGTTAAGTAAAAAAATTGCCTTAAACATTTTATTCTATGTGTAATAAAAATTGTGGTTCTAACATGCTTTTTTTTTGCTCAAATTTGTGATCTATTTTTCTATCAAAACACTTAGAAAAGAAAAAAAGTTTGGGTTTGTATGTGAAATACTCTTAGTCAAGGTCACTTTTATAAAAAAAAATCCACTCAGAATTGATTCTGTGTCGGAGGGAAGGAACGCAAAAGCAGGTGTTGCGTGAGCGCATCGTCAGCGAAAAAGGGGTAGTCAGATCTTTGGTCAGACTGCCTGTCTCAACTGCTTTTTCGAAAGGCATACGCATTTCTATTCTGCGCGTTTTGACTTTTTTTTCGTCTCCGCCTTTTGAAAGGCCCAGAACAAGATATCTTAGTTTAAGAAGCATTCGAACATGTTTTTGAACAAAAAAATTAAAATAAAAAAAAAAAAAAACTCTGATGTGATGATGATGATTCGAGGCTCTACTTACGGTAAAATTGAGTCCGTAAAGAACGTTTCTTGCTACTCCACCAGAATTCAGAAAAAAAAAGGTTCCTGTTCCTCAGCTTTGCATCATTGAGCAATACAGGCCCGTCATTTAGGGGGCAGGGGGGGGGGGTAAATTGCCCCCCCTGACTTTGAGAAATCAATGTATTTACATATAAGTGGGCGTGGTTTTTGATGTTTTTCGGTGAAATTGCATTGTGTTTGGACCCTTTGCCCCCCCCCCCCCTGGAAAAACTTGACGTCCCTGGAGCAATATAACATGGAAATGGGTAATGTTGATTAGTGAAATAATTTAGTTTCAAATTATAGAATTAGAGTCCGAGAGAAAAAATGTTGGCCACTATTTTCAAATTAATATTCATGCTGCACAAACAAATGCTCAGAAACTTTCAAGACTGTCTGAAGAAGGAAATAGAAAGTCACTGTTAGGGTTTTAGACGAGAGGTTGCACTTAATTTTTGCAGCCCCCCCCCTTGATAATAATACACAGAAGAAAAGTTCAGCTACAGGACCGTCAAGCAAATTCAGCTTTCCAATGCCAGTATCTGAGGGGCATTTTACAGCAAGATTTACAAATACAAAAAGGTACGGTGCAAGTATTTCTATTGTGTTGTTTCTGAAACCACTCGGGTACCCGAGCCCGAGTAGACAGATCTTCCTGATTTAACTCGGAACAAGTACGGCTTCCGTTTTAATAAGCACCATTAAGGTGGAAGCCCGATTTAGCTCAGAGAGCTCTGTTCTTTTGAACCAGGCCAAGGGCCGAGTAAACAACTGGTTTTGTACCCCTAGAGGCATCGTTTAACTTGAAGGATTTTGTGACCACGACCCATTTTACTTCGCCCAGCCACCATTAGTAACGACGGTGGAGTACTCCTCGGCTAGGATCAAACCCGGGACACCCCGGTTACGAGTCCGACGTCTTATTGAATTGGGCTGACCACGGCCCCATTGCCACTGTCAAACTGTTTATCGTTGCAATGCTTGTGATAATGCTCTCCACCCCGATTGCTACGAAGTTGATCATGTATGACCTTGGATAATCAGGTTTTTGTTAAATTAAAAATTTTTTGATTGATTTTTAAAAAACATTTTTTACTTTCTTCCAAAGTTCTCTGCACATTTCAAAACCATATCAAAGCTCATACAAATTTTAGATGTCTAAAACGCATTGAAACTGCGGAATTGTATCAAATAGAACTACTTAGCATCCGTACCCCTTTTCCGCTGACGTTGCGTCAACGCAACACCCTATATTTCTAAATGTAAGTGGAATTTTGTTCTTTTTGCAGCATAATACTATTGTATGGGCTCAAAATAGTAACTTTTATGATTTGTATCAAAAACAAATAATGATTTCGAGTTTCGGCGGTTAATGGGTTAACTGGATCTTTCAATTTTTCATTTCATAACTATGATTCATCTTAATCCATTAGCCGACAGGCTCCAGAACTTGCAGATTTTGTCATCAAGACTTAAGAATAAATTAAAACGTTTTGCAATGTGCACTTTTATAGACATGACAGCAACAACAGCAACATTAATCTATAGATAATGTATTCATGAAGATTGCTTTATAGTCCAGTCAAATTAGACATTAAAATCGCAAATCGCGATGTAGTTCTAAATTTTTAATATGTTGTTTGGGTCCCTTAGGGTAGTGTAAATCTAAGTTTGCACCTTTCTAAAACCTGTGCTCGCTGCGAAACTCGCGATAAACTGCGAATATTTCGGACTTTTTTCAGTTTTTCCTTTATAACTCCTAAACTATGCAACTTTTGATTATACATGCTACCCATTTTAAAGAACACTAAATTTGAACGATTTAAGCTCAAGTCAGGCTCTGTAGGACCAATAGCTTAGGGGATATCGTACTTCGAAAAATGGAGTTTTTTTTTGCGAAAAATGAAAAAATAATGCTTCGGTCATATTTTGGACCAAATATCGACATAAATTCCTATTTTACAAGACAAAAAATGGAAATGTAATTACAGCACATTTCTTCAGCTTTCATTCAAGCCCAAACAGTGGTCTGTAGGTTCAATATTTCATTTACAATAGCGAAAAATAAATATTTAAAATTTTGAGAAATGAGCAAAATTGTTTCTTCATAAGAATAGGAGGACAGTAGACAATAGAAAAATGCATAGAATGGTATTAAAAGGATAGCACTATATTAAAATGTTATTTTAAAAAATGAAAAAAAAAATCACAGGTCATTTTCACTCATTTTTTTTGCTACTTTTATGATGGTTCTTGTTGGCTGTGGTCTTATCCTGAATTTTTTCAGATTCTCAGAAAAATGAAATAAATATGCTTTGATCATATTTTGAACCAAATATCGGCATAAATTCTTATTCTACAAATCAAAGATATACATTTAATTACAGTACATCTAATCCACTTCCATTTAAGAAGAAAAAGAAGTATGTAGGTTCAATATTTCATTTACAACTGCGAAAAAACAAATATTCGGAAATTGAAATTATTTTTGAGAAATGAGAAAAATTGTTTTCTAATAAGGATAGGAGAGCACTGGACAACAGAAAAATGCATTGAGTTGTATAAAAAGGGTAACACTGTATTAAAATATTATTTTCATAATTTAAAAAACCTTACAGGTTAATTTAGCTCAATGTTTTTCTTTTTTTTTCTTTTGTCGGTCTTTATTAGCTGTGGTCTTATTGCGTAGCTGCAGAAAGAGAAGGTTGTCTTTGTGTTGGATCCGGATGTTCATTTAAATACGGAAAGAGTTGTTACAACTTCCTTGCCATTCCAGTTCTCAAATAGGAAGAAAATACGCAATGATCTTGAGACAAAACAAAGGCCACATTTTTTTCCTGCAGCTTAGCTATAAGACCACAGCGAATAAAGACCCACTAAAGAAAAAAAAAAGAAAAACATTGAGCTAAATTAAAATGTAGGGTTTTTTTTAATTAAGAAAATAATATTTTAATGCAGCGTTACCCTTTTTATACAACTCTATGCATTTTTCTGTTGTCCAGTG
Organism: Uloborus plumipes; assembly: GCA_038373865.1. Lineage (NCBI taxonomy): Eukaryota > Metazoa > Arthropoda > Arachnida > Araneae > Uloboridae > Uloborus > Uloborus plumipes. The sequence continues at coordinate 43,169 of JAXGGA010010867.1, forward strand.
CTCTCCTATTCTTATTAGAAAGCAATTTTTCTCATTTCTCAAAAAAAATTTCAATTTCCGAAAATTTGTTTTTTCTCAATTGCAAATAAAATATTGAACCTACAGACTTTTTTTTAGGCTTAAATGAAAGATGATTAGATGTACTGTAATTAAATGTTAATATTTTGTCTGTATTTTGTCTTGTAGAATAAGAATTTATGTCGATATTTGGTTCAAAATACGATCAAAGAATATTTATTTCATTTTTTGAAAAAAATGACAAACTGTTGAAGTACGATATCTCCTAAACTATTCGTCCTACAGAACTCCACTTGAGATTAAATTGTTGCAAAGTTAGTGTTCTTCAAAATGGGTGTGCATACGTATCATCAAAAGTTGCATAGCTCAGGAGTGATAGGGAAAATCTGAAAACGGTCAGGATAAGACCACAGCCAACAAGAACCATTATACAAATAGCAAAAAAAGGAGTGAAAATGACCTGTAAAGTTTTTTTTTTAATTTTTAAAATAACATTTTAATACAGTGTTACCCTTTTAATACCCTTCTACGCATTTTTTGGACTATTTATGTATAGTAATATTTTTTTTGTTTGTTGTTTGTATTATGTATAGTTATTATGTATAGTAATTGACTGGAATATTTATGTATAGTAATATTTTTAAGTAATTACTATTTATCAAAGTTCTATTTTGTGCGTTCCGAATTATTTTGTGCGGAATTTAATTTTGGTATTAGGTAGTGTTATTATTCGGGATGCACCGATTAATCGGCAGTACCGATTAATCGGCCATAATCGGCAACTTTGCCGATCGTTAATAATCGATAAAATCGTGCCGATTAATCGGCCAATATTTTTTTATAATTATTATTCTTCAAAGTATACCTTCACTAAGAAACTATGATGAATATTTTTATTAACAGTAATAATAATCCTCACAGTTGATATAAAATTTTTTGTAAAATAATTCTCCTACTTTGAGTACATAGTACATGAGTACTTGATACATAGACAAAGTTGCAACATTTTTCTTGTGGCGACAATTTTCCCCTTAGTACAGTGCTTTTAGATAACCTCTTAATTTTCACGAAGAATAAAAGTCTTGAATTAAATTTCTACTAACTATTAAAAATTTTAAATTAAAAGTAACCCTGAATTGGAGTGCTCCCCACATACTCCCCCTCCCCCTTTTTTTGAATTTTTATGTCCAATTAACATAATTAACAATGTGTTAATGTAATATTATTGACAATAACATGAAAATTGGTTCAAAGAAATTTGATAAAATATTGAAGTTATTTTGTGAAAATGAGGAAATGGAAAAAAAATCTTTTCTCGGAAATACATTACTTACTATTTCTATCTAAACTCGGAATTGTATAAGAGAGAAAAAGCAGTGATGGTAAAATTGGTAGCACTAAAAACAATCATCGAAATCATTAATCGGCTCAGCCGATTAATCGGTAATCGGCCGGTTATCGGAGCATCCCTAGTTATTATTTTTTTACTATCATTATTATTATTTACTTTTACGGGGTAAAATGGTCAAAAGCGAGGTAAAAAAATATTTCAAAATTTTCTCCGTTAGATGGCAGCACCAAATACTGAAGCTTACTTGAAGAGTAGTTTTGACTTACGTTTCCAATTTTAATGGAAAAGAAGATTAAAAAGAATTTCTTTATATGATTTTGATATAGAAGGGACAAAATCTTCAAACGTTGGAGGAGAAGATAGAAAATTTTGTGCTCTGGAAAAACAATAAAGTTGGATTACACCTGAAATAATAAACGTTCCTCTCTTTTCATCCTCGAAAGCAG
>JAXGGA010010868.1:0-44975 GCA_038373865.1 Uloborus plumipes
TAAAAGCAATAAAAGCATTGGTAGAAATCCAGTAAGGAAGAAAGAACTACATTGGCTTTGCTCGGAAATCCAATGAATCTTAGAAATTTTCTTTGTGGCTTTAAGAAAATCAAAAAACCAGAAAAGTATCAAGAATGTCATCAAAAATCCTTGTGAACCCTAAAAAAGATTAATTGTAAAAGATATCTTGTTCTATTAGCTGGTTTGAAATTTTTTATTTAATATTGTAAAACAAGAAGAGAAAAGTTTGCATTGTATCAACATTGGTTATTGGAAAGTTCTAATGAGGCTTCAGGGGTTAGATCATTTTTAGTCAAAAACAATTTCCAAGAATATAATCTAAACTCTTTGTAAGATTCTGAACCGCAGTTATGTTTTTGTATTAAAATCAGGAATAAAAAACATCTATTTTAACATGATAAATAGCAGTTTAACTTTAAAAAAATATTTAAAAAAAAAGTGGAGTTAGGGCTGGCATGTTTTTGTCAAGGGTGGAAAAAACTGGTAAAAACCGTCCCGGTAAAAATACCTTTTTGCCAAAGTGGCAAAATAGTTAACTTTATTTCCAAAACTTTTGCAAAATTTTTACTAATTTTTACTTCAAAGGTTTTTTATTTTTATTTTCTAACTGAATACTCATTGCATCATTCAACCTACTCTCTCAGAAAAAGGCTTTTTTGGTAAATACCATTACCTATTTAAGGGGAGAGTAAATTACTATAAAGTAAGTCACTGGCTTAGGCTTAAAAGTTTTAACACAGACGCCATGAAGGGGATTGGAGGTCAATTCCTAAAACCCTTTTTTTAACATGTATTGCCAGAAGTGATATTGTATTTTATATACATGTAAAGGCTTTTATAACCCCCCTTTCCTCCCAAAGATGTTCGCTGCACTAGTGGTTGCACCTAAGAACAAATTCTTATCTTTCAGTTAGTTTTTTAACATGGAATTCATGCCAGATCTATCCTATAAATACAATGTAAATTTATAGAGAAATAAACTATAATTAGAGTTTGCAACATTATCATCTCACTGTGACAATAGGCTATGTGCGGACCTGCCATTTTGATTTTTTCCAGGGTGGGCAATAGGGTGTATCGATAAAAACTTTTTTTCCAAATTCAATTTACTAAGTTGATAAAAAGTTGCCCCTACCTACCCACATATTCCACAAAAAATTTCAGTCTAATCAGAAATTATTTAGGTGTTCCGCACGAGGCCTGAAGTTTGAGAATTTCTTCAAAAATATGATTTTTTTTTCTAATTTTTTTAAAAATTAAAAATAAATGTTAAAAATAATTCAAGTTGAAAAATGTACACCGCAAAGTCGGAGGATAAAATTGGGTTTGAAAAAAAGTATATTAAACAACATTTAAATCTTCCACATTTATTCTAAACTGACGTAATTTTCACCAAAACTAGCATTTTACAAGACCCTGCGGCTTGGTTAGAAACTTGTTTATGAATGTGGAATCTAACTGAATTAATACTTGAAACTAGTATTCATCTATGATTTATGTGAAGTAAAAAGTAAAATAATATAAACTATAAACAAAATCTAAGCCCCTCGTCACACAGTGCCCGCGTTCTATCGGGGCTCCCGTGATGGTAAACGAAATAGAGCTTCGCTAGCATAGCTGCTTTAGGATTGCAGAAGAACATATATTTTTGGTTGAGGAAACAGACTCTAAATATTTCGGACATGGTGCTCCAGTAAATGGCCCAGGAAAAGAAATTGTAGCTTCAGTTTCACGATTTATGGAGAAAAAAAAGTTCTATTGATAATGAACATAAAAGCTATCGGTTGTGATGGCACATCCGTTAACACTGGAAAATCAAATGATGTTATTCGACTTCCAGAAAAGTCTTTAGAACCCTCACTACAAGCCGTGGTATGTTTTCTTCATTTAGTGCATTACCCCTTAGAAAGTTAACGGTGGCTCTTGATAGACCGACTACTGGACAAAATTCTTTTAGTTGACCCTATTGGAGCATTCTAACAATACTGCTAAGATTTGCAAGTCATGAACTTTAAGAAATTAGAACGCGTTTTACCAGAAGTTGATGTCAAAGAATTGAGTCAAAAACACTTATGGGATGTGTCAAAAGCTGTAATGTCTGGCAAATGTTCTCAAAATTTAGCATAAAGGAACCCTGCAAGCTTTTCCCATGCAAGATGGCTCACGATGGCAAAGTTTTGAGGCTATACGTCGCAATTAGTGATCCAAGTTCATAGTTAAATAAACTAGCAGAATTTGTAATAAAGGTTTATGCTCTCTGCTTTTACACAATCGAATCTCAGCATAAAATTATTTAGGCATCTAAGCATTTTTTAAGATCATATTGTAGCAGGGATACAAATCTCCAAAATGTTATCCATTCCACATTGTATCGAAGCAATCTTGCATGGGAAAAGCTTACAGGGTTCCTTTCTGCTAAATTTTGAGAACATTTGCCAGACATTACAGCTTTTGACACATCCCATAAGTGTTTTTGACTCAATTCTTTGACATCAACTTCTGGTAAAACGCGTTCTATTTTCTTAAAGTTCATGACTGGTAGATCTTAGCAGTATTGTTAGAATTCTCCAATAGGGTCAACTAAAAGAATTTTGTCCAGTAGTCGGTCTATCAAGATCCACCGTTAACTTTCTAAGGGGTAATGCACTAAATGAAGAAAACATACCACGGCTTGTAGTGAGGGTTCTAAAGACTTTTCTGGAAGTTGAATAACATCATTTGATTTTCCAGTGTTAACGGATGTGCCATCACAACCGATAGCTTTTATGTTCATTATCAATAGAACTTTTTTTTCTCCATAAATCGTGAAACTGAAGCTACAATTTCTTTTCCTGGGCCATTTACTGGAGCACCATGTCCGAAATATTTAGAGTCTGTTTCCTCAACCAAAAATATATGTTCTTCTGCAATCCTAAAGCAGCTATGCTAGCGAAACTCTATTTCGTTTACCATCACGGGGGCCCCGATAGAACGCGGGCACTGTGTGACGAGGGGCTTAGATTTTGTTTATAGTTTATATTATTTTACTTTTTACTTCACATAAATCATAGATGAATACTAGTTTCAAGTATTAATTCAGTTAGATTCCACATTCATAAACAAGTTTCTAACCAAGCCGCAGGGTCTTGTAAAATGCTAGTTTTGGTGAAAATTACGTCAGTTTAGAATAAATGTGGAAGATTTAAATGTTGTTTAATATACTTTTTTTCAAACCCAATTTTGTCCTCCAACTTTGCGGTGTATATTTTTCAACTTGAATTATTTTTAACATTTATTCTTAATTTTTAAAAAAATTAGAAAAAAAATCAAATTTTTGAAGAAATTCTCAAACTTCAGGCCTCGTGCGGAACACCTAAACAATTTCTGATTAGACTGAAATTTTTTGTGGAATATGTGGGTAGGTAGGGGCAACTTTTTATCAACTTAGTAAATTGAATTTCGAAAAAAAGTTTTTTTCGATACACCCTAGTGGGCAAGGGTCACAATTTCATATTCAATACAAATTACGCGAAAAACAACCAAAGCAACAACCATTTACTTGTAAAAGCATTCCTTTCTATAAATCAGAAGGGGAAGGGTTATTTTTTCCTCCAGACCCTCAATATGAATGGCCTAGCTGTCTTACTACTGTTCTGAGGCTTAAATGTCTGATTGTTGCTCTGAGATGAGATGGAAACATAGTTTATAACTCATATTAAACTATAGGTTACCAATGATGAAAAGCTCATTAAATAGTAAAATCCTTAAATTCAATTAAATTTCTGCACTAGAATTAGAATACATATTTGTTTTTCTAAAACTGAATAGCAGAAACAAGTTTTGAAACATTTTTTCCTAATCTATTTCAAGTTTTTTTTCCCTCAAGAATTATTTTAAAATATTTTAATTTAATTCATACCAATGAAATTTCAAACTAATTTTCTGATTTTTCTCTCCATTGTAGTTTCAAAATTATACTGTTTTTAGTTTACTTTTTGATATCCAGCAATTTTTTCTAGTTTTGCCAGTTTTTTCCATTTTTGCCGGTTTTTACCAGTTTTTTTTCCAGTTTTTGCTAATGTCCGAGCAAATATACCATGTGCCGGCAAAATGCCCAATCCTATAGGTGGCATCAATTCAAGTTTATTTTGTTATTTTATTGTGCATTGCTTTAATATATAGTATACCGTGGAGGAAGACACCTATCAGTTAATTTGTCAGCCTGTCATGCTAATACTATATGAAACTCCCCTCCCCCTAAAAGAAACAAATCCTGTGTTTTTCGATCATTCTCATCTTTAGTCATGAGTTATTTCTTCAAAAATAATGGGAACAAAAGTTTGTTTGATTCAGTGTTATAGTTACATAACAGGAAAATTATTGGATTTTAAAGGTTTCTATTTTATCTCTCTTTTAAAAATCTGTGACCAGTTATAAAGACCTCAAAGTGCTCTTGGATCCTCATAGATAGACATTTACATGTTAATTGGAATGTGTAGGGAAAATTTTATGTGAAACAGTTATACTTTTTAAAATTGTATTCAATTTCGGTTGCATCGTGAAAAAAAAAATTCTTTTTCTGTCTTAGTATTCATTTTTTCCCTATCTGGCAGTCACTTTTTAGTCAATTTTAAGGCTGATTTTTACTGTTTTAAAGCTGGGTTACTGGGTTAAATCTAGCAGTCAGTTTTTTACTATTTTAATGACTCTAAACTGAACTCCTGTTTTTGAAGTGCATAAACTGTTACTGAACTTTTTGTGATGGTCCGGAAAATTTTAAGATTCGAATTTCTTTTGGAATGTCCTTTGATATCCTGTTATGTAGAATAGTTTATTTTATTTAAACAAATTACAAATTGAATCCACTTAGTAGGCTGGTGCATTCGTTGGTAAATTGGAGTATTTTTCAGCATTAGTTCTATAAATAGTTGTAATATTTCCTCTTTTTCATTTTTTGTACTAATAAATAACTTACTACCTTGTAGGTTGTTGAGGATGCAATGGGAAGTGCAACAACTACTACAACACCATTAGCACAAGTAGATAGTCTCATACAGCAGGTTGCTGAAGAAAATGGGCTTGACATAATGGATCAATTAGCTCAAGCTCAGTCTGTCCCTTCAGGAAGTATTTCAGCAGCTACTGGTGTTGGTGATAGATCTCATGCTGAAGAAGATGCTCTCTCTCGCCGGTAAAAAAATTATACATTTCATCAATATTTGTGTTGATATTCAGTAATAATAAATACAGTACATTTAATAAAAACAATTACTTTTGTTTTTATGTTTTAGAAATTTTTCATTATGTTTCTAAAACTATGCCTACATTGATTTATATTTACAAACAGACAATTGCCCTGACAATGAATTATGCTAAAAATATTTTCCATTTGTCCTTTTTCTGATCTCACTAGAGCATTATGATCAATATCATGATAGTCATCATAAAGCATTGATAAGCCCTACACTTTTCAAGTTGGAAAATTTTGAGAACTTTTAAAAATCATATGAAACTCGGAAGATGTGGATAATAGTTTGAGTTTAATTTATAGAAACGTGATCAAACAATTTGCTCTTTCAAATGATGATGAGGATGGAGTGCATGTTAATAAAAACGATAATGATTTTGAGAGCCTCAAGCAGTAAGTAAAAACAGTATAGAAGCACAGCATTTTTTTTTTTTTTTTTTTTTTGAGGATGAGAGCAAGATGCATGCGACAGTATCCGTATAATTTCAAGAAGCAGCTTTTTGTGTGTTAAAAAGTCAGCAAATTCGGCGAAATAAATATCTCAATTTTTAAAATTAGCTCCTTCCTGATGTCTATTATCTTTAATTTATGCAAGACAAAATGGTTTATTACACTTTGAAAGTGAAATACAGCAAATAATGATTATGATGTCCTTTTTAAAGCACAATGATAACTACACTGAAAATAGATGTTTTTTTTTAATTGCTATAAGCTCAAGAATTAGTAATCCTGCAAGAGAGAGACTTTTCATCAAGGCAAAAATTTTTGACATTGTGACTGCTCGTTATTGAGAAGTACTACTGCAATTGTACTAAATCTGCATCAAACATATATTTTAAAATATTTGAATCATTGATCAATATTGCAATGTAGTGATTAACATATTTAGCAGCTACGAAAGACATCTAGAAATTTGTGCTCAATCTACAGCTAGTATATTTGTTTGAAAGAATAATCATTTCTTTCTTATATTTTTAAGAGTTCGGTTTATGTATTATTTTCAAATTTTCAAATCATGAACTAAGTTAAAGCTCCATAAAACCAATACAATTGGCGAATTTGTTTTCCCCTTCTAAACTATTAGCATTTTCATCTAAATATTAATATGATTAATTATGTGTGTATCTTTTTTCTTCGGAAGGGATATTGTTGTAAACAGGGGGGGGGGAGGGGGAATCACCATATGAAATGTTTCTTTTAGTGACCAAAATATTTTTCTCTCTATGATAATTGTGAAATTGAGCATTAATCAATGCTTGTATTGTAAAAGCCGCCAAAACTTGATGAATTTTGTGATTTAAGAAGTTTTGTAGACCGTTTTAGAATATATTATAAGATTATCTGTGTTTAAATGCATGCAAGCCAACGCTTTTTTTGTAGCTATCCTGTAGTAAGAGTTAACTATTGATTAAGATATGTCAAAGCTGTAAAACCAATTGTCTAAATCAACTTTAAGGTATAATTTAATCATGTAAGATCTTGTAGTAATGTTTATTGCATTTATTGATAATATTTATCTTTGACAGGCTTGCTGCTTTGCGGAATTGATTTAACAGATGAAGATTTGAATGTCTTTTCCCTCCTTAATTGTCTGTTTTACTTTGCTTTTACAATCCTATGAACAGAATTAAATGCAAGCTCATTAACAGTTTTAACTTTTTGTTTATTTCTGTTATTTGTTTGTTTTTGAAATTCATGCTGAAAAAATGAGTTAATATTTCTTTCATGATTCTTCATCCCAAATTGTTACAAAGATGTATATTTTTCTCTGTGTTCATTGAAACTATGTATGTAAATTGTTAGTTATATTTTTTGAATAAAGATCTACATGTTCCAAGTTTTTGCAGTTTAAAAAAATGTGTGTGTTAGAATGTTTTCTATTCCTTGTTATTTATTTATTAGTTAATTATGGTGTATTGTATTATTTCACTTAAAGCAGATTAGTATTTTCTTCGAAATTGTGAAATAATTTAAATATTTTCTTCATAGGTTATCGTTTATGAGAGCTCTTTTTACTATTTTAATTACACAGTGTCTACTATGAACATTTAAAATGATACATTCTTTGGTAGGTATTTGTATTTTTGAATGTCTTTAAACCATTTATTGCAAAGACTTAGTTTAATGATATATGAACGTTTTCATTATTCTTTTACCCAATTTCTGATACACTATGATGCAAAAGTTTAGACAAAATGCAAATATATGAATAAAAAGAAAACTATTCAGCGAAATGCTTTCAAATTTCTACTGCAAGTACACAATATGGTCCCAAATATGTCTCTGGAGTTTTTAAATATATAACCGCAATGAAAATTGGAAAATACTAAAGACATTTTTTATTTTTGCTGTTTCAAAAGTTTAAACAAAATTCAGATTTTATGCAAATATCTCTTAAAATGTGATTGGTGGAGGAAAGGCGGGACTTTATTATTCGAATATAAAGTGCAGAGATTGCTGAATGAATAATCAAAATCCCAAAAGCTCTATAGTTCTCGTGTAAAGAAGATGAGAAAGTTTCAAAGCCAAAATTTGAAAATGACCCTATTTTATTAATTTTTTGTCTTTTAAATCGGCTCTAGTATGGTAGTACATTGTTTTTTACTTCGTGGAGAGCAAATTCAGACATGCGTATTGATCAAAACATCCAAGAAAATTATATTTCTTAAGGATGAAGAAATTGAAAAAACTGCTCAGACTGACGATTCGCCCCTTAATCCTACAAAACTTCAACTTGGGTCAAAAACAGCATGTGACAGCATAAGTAGATGAACAACGGAATCGGAATGCATAAAAAAACAAAGAATTGTGCTGGAGCCTTTTCGGACAAAGGGTCCCAAATAAGCCAGTACCGTTGAAATTTTAAAGCATTTCACTGAACAGTTTTCTTTTTATTCATATATTTGCATTTTGTCTAAACTTTTGCATCGCAGTGTATAATATTTTCAGTTTGAAATTCAAAATGAACTGAAGCATAAACTAGAAGTATTACAACTGCTCTCGGAAAATATGGTTCCGAATTATACGTTAAATCATGGACTCCCAAAGTGGATGCAGGAAGGAGAGGTGAGAAATGCTACCCGGTGTCCACAACATCAAACCTTTGTTGCTAAACAAAAACAAAATGGTTATTTGTCTAAATCTTTCCCTTGTCCCTTTTTCACATTTTTTTCCAATAAAAAAAGTAACGAGACCTATGATCCTAAAAATAAGGAGTCTAAAATTATTCTAATAAACAATTTTTAAGGGCTTTAATTTAATTAACGGCGACATTGGTGTGAATTTCAATTTCAATGAACTTACAAGTGCAATTGCATTACTTTTTTTCAATGTAATCCCTAACAAAGTTTATAACATTGTGCCAAGTGTTTAGAAGCCACTGTAGATCACTGGCAAATTGTTAATGTTTGATGTTAGTGATGGAAGGTCCTGATGCTCGGGGTTCATACTAAGTATAAGAGGAATGAAACCAACCTTTAAGTATGATTGATGGATAATCCAAGGAGAGATTGTCTTGATATTCCTGATTCAAAAAAAAAAACTATTTCAGTGTTCCCAAAAGTTTTTTAGATTGTTCTTCAGAAAAAAGACACCTAAATTCTTCGAAAATGGGACATTGGTCTTAACTTTTAACCCTTTATGCCCGAAGTAGCTCTGCTTATATTAATTTAGTATTCTGAAACCTAAATGCCTAGAATCATGCTGAAGCTTTTAAGTACCACTCCTTGTACTTTCTGAGAGGCCGACAGATGGTACCTACAATCAGAAACAGTTTTCTTGGGGGCCCTTAGGCGTGGGTGCCTTAGACCCTACTGATTTTCAAAATTTTAACGCTATTTTAATCGGCTGTAATTGGCCACTTTGACAATTAACCTATCGACCAATTTTAGCCGCTTAATCAACAGAAAAATCATTTTTGTATTAAAATTACTTATTCTCAGAATAAGTAACTATGCTGAATGAATTTTTGCCGATTGATCGGTTGAATTTTTTTTATTGATATGACTTTAGCTTAGAAGAAGAAACTATGCTGAATGAATTTATTACACCTTAGCAATGGTTTCAAAATCTTTACTCCATTTGATTTAAAGTTTTCAAATTACCATGCTAGGGGTATGAACAAAGTATTCATTTTTTGAAGAAGATATTTTTGTAAAAATTAGATTAAATAAAATGGGGTACTGTAAGAAGTTGAATTGAGACTTAAGTGAATGACTCATTTTGAAAAATGTACTTTTAGAGATTTGAAACTAAAAACGGGACCAGTTGGGAGCTCTGCATTTTTCATTGCCCTTTTTTATGCCAATATTTCCAATGAAAAAAAAAAACACGCTCTTATAAACTTGATTAACCCCTGTGGTTGGACAGTCCCGGATTTACATGTTAAATTGACCTAATATTACACATGTATCATGTATCAGTAGTATATATTTACACAAGACACAGTAAAGAATATTAAAATGTCCTTATTTTTATCCTTATATTTTTAATATATTTTTTTTTCCTAAGGCACTGCAAAGTCTAAGTGAAAAAAATAAACTGCTATGTTCAAAAGATTTCTGTAGATTTTTTGCTAACCTTCAAACATGTCCTGCAAGCAGTGCTGCAATCGAGATAGTTTTCCAACTATGTTTACAATCAAAAATCAGGAATTGCAATTATTTGTCTTCAACTACCCTTGCAAAACTAGTTTATTGTTATTCTATGCTGAAACGGAGAAAAATAAGTTTTGATGATATTATAGCCCGAAATCATATTTAAGTATTGACAATGCTATAGGTTTATTTTAATTGTGTTTTGTTTTTCGTTTCTTTTTTTTTTCTGTCATTTTATAGCTTGGTATTGTTAAAACTGGTATACAATTTCTAAAAATACAGAATGTTTTGTAAAAAAATGCTATAATATAGCATTTTTATATAGAAAAACCAAGACAGTCAACTTAATATTATTATAATTTTTCTTGAAACTGAAGCCCTAAAAGGAAATTTCAGATGCTCTTTGAAGATATTTTAGGAAGGGGCGGCTCAAGGGATCGTCGGAAAATTTTTTAATTGAACTCTTTAACAGAAAATTTTAGACTATCATTAATTATGGGGTGGGGGCGCTCTCTTTGAAGCTTTTCAGAATTGATTTCTTCTTGAATATGTAAGTATAGGCCCTCTGATGACGATAGGGAAGGAATGGTTTTTGGTAACTCTTTCCCGGTGCTTTTTCAAAATCGTATTTCTGGAGCTCTATGCTACCTTTGGTGACGTAAAATGAAGTGATAGAAATGCTGTGGAAGCCCCTCCCACAAATAGTCTTTTCTAAATGCATTTGAGTTTGATGTTCAATGTAATTTTCAATTTTCACCCGATATCTTATTCCCTCGTTACGTCGCCCTCCGTTATATCATTAAATGGGATAAATAGTGTTTTTCCTTTGTCTCCTGAAAAAACATCGATCGTGAGACACCGATGGCAATTACAAAAAACTTTTTCCAGGGAAATAGATATTGAAGCTACTGATTATATGTAACGATGTAACTTTTTTACTATCGCATATTTTTAAAACTTTTGTTTTCAAGGGCGTATTTAAGGGGGGGGGGCAGGGATGAAAACAGCTCAATATCAAAAAAGAGGAAAAATTGCGCGGCTTAAAATTCAGATAGATATTTTTTCTATATAATGCCTTAATTTGCGACGTGAAATCGAAAGTAAATACTTTTAAAACTTTTTAATTGCACATTCACAATTTATTTTTAAGTCATTCACAATAATCTAGAAAAAAAGGGGGGGGGGAGGTGCAATTTTTGATAAACTAGACACATGTATCGCAAGAGATAAATTCTCTAATTAATATTGCAGTGTCTTTAGTTATTTTAATAAATTTTAAATACATTAAAATATTTTTTTTTTTCAAAATAATTTTCCCAACTTTTTAACAAAGATCTCGAATATTTAGCTGAACTTTCTTAATTTTTACTTCTTACAAAGGAAATTTAAGTTTTTGGCAGCATGCCAAAATAGAGTGCATAGTTTGCCGATACTTGCAGGTCATAATTGAGATTTCAATCCTGCTGCATCCTAAAAACATTTCCATTATTTTGGAAGTTGGAAATAATTTCAACCTCTACTACTTAAAATCAACTTATTTTAAGCTTTATTTTAATAATAAGTGTATTTTTATTTTTTTTCTAAACTTGATGCAACATAAATTTTTTGATCGCGGAAAGAAGGTAAAAATACAAAAAGCGGAAAAGCGCGGATTCGCGGAAGATTTTCATCCCTGGGGGGGGGGGGGGGGGGGGGGCAGCGCAATTCCGAATCTTTGCGTTTTCTGGGGGGGGGGGGGCAAGACACACTTTTCGCCCCTTTACGCAAGATGAATTATAAATTCATAAATGTTCAAATAAACAAAAGGGAATTTAAACGCATTGCCAATATCTGTTTCTTCAGAAACATGACAAGTTTAACTACACTTTCATTTTTAATATGAACTTAGTTTAAGGTAGAATATTTTCTCAGAAATAGGAAATCTCAAACTTCTCTGACGCTCTGACGGCAAAATTTTCAAAGGGTACTTTAAAAAAATGACTTTTGACGGTTTTATGTGACATCGGGTAAATTTCCTAGGAGAAGTAGGTCGTATATTTGAAACAGGTTTGTAGAAAAAAAAATTTGCCGCAAAATGTTGTAGTAAAGAAATTTTTCTGGGGGGGAGCTGAGCCGATCTGAAATTTTCCAGGGGGAGCCAGAGCTCTCCCGGTTCCTACGCCCCTGGAGGGCGGGCCGAGGCCCCCCCCCCCCCCCTCGAAATCAAGAAAGATTTTTTCAAAAGTAGGTATTCGGTTCGTGTTGCTCAAAAAAAAAAAAAAAACCTAGGAAAAAAGCCCACTCTCTATTAACATTGTTTTCAAAGGCGTATGTAAGGAAGGGTCCCAGAGGGTCTTTCCCTCCTATACCCCCCCCCCCCGAAAAAAAATTCGATTTTTTTTTTTTAATAAAGGTAGTTATTATTATTCGGTTTAAGTTTACTCTTAAATTATTTACATACTTTTAGCTTGAAATACATAAATAAATAAATAATTATTGCTAATAATAATTCGTTAGATGGCACCAGGCAGTGGTGCAACCCAAGAGGGTCAGGGAGCCCTTGCGCTTTACTCAAGAGAAAAAAGAATGTGTCTTGGGAAAATGAAGATATTTCAATTAGAAAACGCATAGAAAAAATCCTAATCATTTTGAATAGAAATCTTTAAATGAAAAATATTCAACACATGTAGATTATTAGTCAGCAAATTACGTTTCTCTCTTTCTTCTCATTCCCTCTTTTTTTCTATTCAGTCAGGAAATAAGAGTCTTTAAAATAATGCTACACTCAATAAATTTAAAATAAAGTGTAATCATTCCTCCCCGGCAAAGAAATTCAAAATAAAGTGTAAGTATTCCTCCAGCAAGAAATTTAAAGTAAAGTGCAATCATTTTCGGTTTTAGTTTTTTCACAAATAATTTCCTAGCTTTCAGCTGAAAAAAAGATCGAAAAGGGGTAGAAGTCCAAGCCGGCCGAGCTAGAAGGGGCACGTAATTTTCAATCTCTTTACCAGTGGTGAAATTAAAGAATAGAGTGCCTCTCAGTGGCGGGTTTAGGGTAGGATGTCGAGGCCCGTATATCCGCCAAGCGTGAATTCAAAGAAATCTCATGACCCCCCTTAAAGAGTCCAAAGAGATCTTAAAATTTCGCTTTTACAACGTGTAATTTAATTGCAGTTTCAAGACTTCAATATCCAAAAATTTTCGGAAGAGAGTTCTTTTCCCGCTTCTTCTTCAATACCTTGGTCAAACATTGCCTCAAATGGCATTTTAGAGATTTAAAATTCAAACAGTTAACGGTAGTTGATATCCCCCTTACTTTTCTATAGTCTTTAGCTCTAAAATGTGTTTTTAGAAAAGAGAGAGCTCCCGAATTACAGTCTCTATGCCCAAAAATTTCCGGAAGAGTCCCTAAATCCTTTTATTATCCTAAATGTTGTCAGACAAAGCCTAAAAGCAGTTGTTCCTATCAAGAATCATGGCGTAAGCGGCGCTATTGAATTATTTTTAAGAGGCGTTTTTAAAAGTTTTTGTTTTCTTTTACGTGTTTTAGAGGGATCTTCGTGGAATTCTTGGATGATAAGTTTTTGCTCTTGGGGGTAATGGGCACCTCTGCTAAAAGTAAAATTTTGAATCTTCAGTTTAAAAAAATAGAGCTTAAAATTACATTCTTGAAGATTCAATACCGCAAAATTTCGGGGCACAGCGCCCGAATCCTGCATCTTCTCTTGATGGTATTAAAGATAACCAAAAAAGTTTTTAAAACATTAATTTCGGGAGAGAGTCCTTGCTAACGTGACTACCAAAGATGGTCTAAAGTAACGATGGCTTAAGGTTTCAATTTTGAAAATTTTCGGAGGGAGATCCCTAAGCACTTTTTGTCTCTTAACGTCTCCAAAGAGAACGCGAAATTGCGCATCTATGTATCGAAATTCTTTCAGGGGAGGGTTTTTGAACTTTTACTTCTCAAAGATAAATTAAATGAGACTTCAATTTAGAAAAAAAAACTCATCTTCTTTTGTTTTACTCCAACATGAAGAAATATATCCTGTGTTGTGCTTCAGTGTCAAAATATTTCAGGAGAGATGCCCCGAGTCTTCTCAATTCCTTTAACGTCAATAAAGATAGCCTGAAATTGCGTGTTTAGAATTTAAGTTTCAGTAAGTTTCCCAGACGAGTCTTGATCCTCCAACGTCATCAAAGGTAGCATAAATAATTTCAATTTTGAAAAAAGTTTTGGAGGGAATCTAAAATGTCGTAATTTTCTATCTTTTCCAAAAATTACAATATTTTAATTCAATTTGAAAATTTCTACCTATCTTGCAGTAATAGCGAAAAAAAAAAAAGAAAGTTGGGGGGGGGGGGGCTAAGCTTGATTATAATGGGCCCCCTCCGAAATAAAAACCTATATACGCCACTGTTTGTTTTGTGGAAATGTAAATTATCAACATCAAAAGCAAAACAAAGATGTTTAAAATCATTGGTCAATAATTTTAAAGAATATTTTTTTCAATGAGATAAATACTACAAATGCTGGTTAACGATAAATCTTTTTTATCGCATATTTTTGTTGAAAGTTTTTTGAACTTTCTTGCTTAAATGTAAAACCTAAGACATCGAAAAAAATAAAAAGCATCAAACGCGAAACAACGAAGATTTAAAAGCATCGATAGTAAAGCATTGAGGGTAACTATAAAAAGCTTGTTCTAACGAGATAGTAGATGCTGCAACTACGGATTAACAATAACTTTTTGCCGCATATTTTTATGAAGCTTTTTTGCTAAAATATAATACACCTACATTAAAAATAAATAAAATACAATTAAAAAAACGCCGAAAGCAAATTACGATATTAAAAAAAAAAAAAAAAACATCGAGCACAAAACATCGATAATAATCACAGAAAACTTTTCCTAATGAAATAAATACTGCAACTACTGATTAACGATATGAATTTTTTTAATAAGTATAATTACTGAATAATTTGATGATACTTTGAAGGAATACAAGACATCGACATCAAAAGTAAAACATCGATGTTTCTAAGACATTGGCATCGATGTCGGACCACTAGTGCAAAGGCAAATTGAGATGATTTAAAGCGAGATATAGTAAACAATGTGCAATTATAAGTATCGTAGTACATGATGGCAATGATACATATTCAATACTATCATTTTGCATTAAATTGACAGGTAAAATTTGAAATAGCAAAATCCTCAAAAAGTGATCTTCCTTCAACACCTCCCAATAAGAACTTCCGTTTCCGTGACGGTCTTTTATTCGGACGTTTTACTATAATTCTGATAAAATATTTTTGGAAAAAAAAAATAGAACCGACTTCAATTGAAATTGCTCTAAAAAGTAAAAAATAATTTTTTTCTTTGAACACCATCGAAACTACTTTTAAACATAAGTTTTGAAGTCGGCGCGAAAACGAAAGGTAAAATGATATTTAACCATATTTTGCCAACTTTTTTCAGCGAAACCATTGAAAATTAAAAGCAGAATATTTGTACCATTACACGAATGTGTGGGAATCAATGAAATGTATCCATTAAAATTTAAATTTATAGTTGAATTGTAGTTGCGTGTATGATTCTATACATTGTGTTTGCGCCGACTTCAAAACTTATGTTTAAAAGTAGTTTCGATGGTGTTCAAAGAAAAAAATTATTTTTTACTTTTTAGAGCAATTTCAACTGAAGTCGGTTCTTTTTTTTTTTTTTCCAAAAATATTTTATTTCATTCTTTTTAGTGTAAATGCACTTAAAATAATCAAAATATAGTTAAAAAACCATGCAGCTGTTCAAAAAAATCCTTGCAGACTTGGACTCGATCTCATTCCATCAGGAACTTCAACCCGACGCGTTTTACCACTTGACCATCGGCTCGCTCATTGAAGTAAGGATTTACGATTGCACATATTGTTTTAAATAACATGAAATTTTAGTTTTTCGATCATAACTTTTTTTCTAGTGAACAAATATCGTCATATGAATACATGGTACCTAAGTTAACCATCTCCTACCGATTTAAAAAAAAATCGTCCAAATCGGTTCAGTAGATCAGATGTTATGTGCGAACAAACAAAAAAAAACATACGCTTTAAATTGAGAACCTCCTCCTTTTTTGAAGTCGGTTAAAAATTGAAAGTAAAAGTAAGTAATTTGAATTGTGGGAGAAGGAGTTAGAGTAAGACTTGGAAAATTGGTGCAAGTTTTTGCATTTCATGCAAAATAATTTTCAACTAAAGTGGACTCTAGCTTTTTTCATACACCACAAATCAAAATCTTATTTTTTAAAAATTTGCGTCACTTTAATGGTCGTTCATACCCCCCTCCCCCTCGCAGTGCAAAAAACAGCAGATTTGGCCTAATAACTCAACACTCATGGTGTTTGATACATTTTATTTGTTTGTTATGATGTTTTTTTTGGTCACAACCAATATGAAAATCACAATAAATAGCTACTTTAATTTTTAACACATATTTTTCATCTTCAGAACTTTTGACTTTTAATTTCACCTTGAATTTGACGTAAATGCAAGGTATAAAATACAGAATTTTATAAAGGTACAAAAATTAACATATTATAATTAATTGTGTATATAATTTTTGAAAAAATAATATAAGTGCCGCAAATCAAAAACCATTTATTGCCACAATCGATATATAAAAAGTCTTATTAATTAACAATGTATATTGTAACCGAAAAAAAAATTAAATTCGTAATCTTTTAGTTTTGCGTCATCTATTACCTCTTTCGTAACGATATTGCATTGTTTTTTGAAGTCGGTTAAAAATAAAAACAACCTCCCCCTCCATGGGGGTTCAAAGCCCCCCAAAATGGCGCAAACGTCCATAATAAAATTCTACAGCATCGAAGGAACCCATTACCAATTTTAACCCATTAATGCCTGACATTTTTGTTTTCAACGTTATTTTGTATACTGGTTACAAATAGTGTTTAATGGACAGGAAAAATAGTTAAAAAATTATCATGTAAAAAATAATTTTTTTATTTAAGAAAGAAAAATCGTCCCTAAAAAGGGACGCTAGGCACCAGAGGGTACATACTTTTTTACCAAAATTTTTTTTCTGCCTACGATGTAATATAAAAATGACAATTTATAAGAAGAAATAAAAGCAGCAATTAACATAAACTGGGAAGTTGATTCAGAGAACAAGGAAATATTGGTGTTGTAGAGTATGAAAGTCAGCAAAACATTTGTTCTGCAAACCTACGTATTGCATTTGCTGCATTCCGATAAGGTCTTTTAATTCAATGGGCACATCTTACCTGAGTCTTATTTAAAGCAATATAACAGCTAGCCCCATAATACCTAACTCAACTCTCTTGAGCTCAATGCATATTGTACAGCAGCTTCTAAAATAAAAATGAAGAGCCGCTACCACCATTTTTTAGAGTGGATCAAAAACCGGTAGTTCCCGATATTTGATGCATGGGATCTTTTTTCCTATGCAACGTTTGTATTGAGCAACCATATATATTTGGTTCATCAATTTCAATTACTTTCTTTTCTCTATTGGACAATCGCTTAGCCTTTACAATAGGATAAACTCCATGAAGATTCAATGCAATAGTTATGTGACATTGCTATTATTCCACCGAACCAACGTAATATTATTTTACCTGTCATCGACATTTATTCAAAACTTCCTCTCTTTTCTTTTTTGAACAACGTAACTTTAGTTCATGAGCATTTTTTAATCCGATTCTTGCACAAAACCTTGCTGAGACAAATAATCACGTAGGAACGCAAGAGAAGTAAATAAATTCTCACAGTAGAGATCAAAATTGGCATGCTCGGGGAATTCTGAAATTAAATCTGCAACCCCCCCCCCTTTCCCAAACAACAGACACATATGCAATCCTTGAATTCTTCATCAAGGTGAAATGCTAAGCTTCTGAAACAGCTTAGGGCTTCTTCAACAGTCAGACTAAACAATAATAAACACCTAAATGCATAATGGAAAAGTAATTAAATACAACGAATAATTAGTGTTTTAAAGAATTTCATTTTTGAAATAGCTTTCTTTCAAAATTTACCTTGAGTATTTTTTGTAATTAAAAAAAAGAAGAGAAAATATTTAAGAACATTGTATAATTAAGTTTATATATATTAATTAATTTAATTTAATTAGATTTTGAAAATAAAATAAGTTTTAAAAATGACAATTATTATCAGTTTTTCAGTCTAAAAACATTTACTAACTTCTTTTGATATAAATTATAGATTCTAAGCAAGAAATCAGCAACGGTTAAACAATGCAGCCTTTGGTGCCTAGCGTCCCTTTTTAGGTACGTTCTTAAATTGCTATAAAATCCTAAAAAAATTTAAAATTTACAAAATTGCAAAAAAAGGTAAACTAAAACATCGATCAAAGTAGCACATATATCAAACACAGATAGATTTACTTGTTAATAACTTTAAAAACTTAGCTTTTTGTTCTTGAGATTGTGAACGATGTAATTTTCAATAAAGATTATAATCAAATGGCTACAGATCACACTTTACAGCGGTTATGTGCTGCAATCTGTTAATAAAGAATTGAAGCAATGCCAAAGTAATAATTGAACACAATTATTTGGTTGAAATGTTCATTTTTGGAAAATTCAGACACACTTTTTGGACCGTCCCTAAAAAGGGACGCTAGGCATTAATGGGTTAACAAAAATCCGACCAAAACTGTCATTTTGTACTATACAAAAATATGGGGTAGATCCCCATGGAGGGATGTACCTGCATAAGGACATTACAATCATTAAAATAATTAAAAAAAAAAAAAAAAACATGCAGCTGTTCAAAAAAATCCTTGCATACGTGGACTCGATCTTATTCCATCAGGAACTTCAACCGGATGCGCATAACCATTTGACCATCGGGTCGCTCATTGAAGTAAGGATTTACTATTGCACATATTGTTTTAAATAACATGAAATGTTCGTTTTTCGATCATAACTTTTTTTCTAGTGAACAAATATCGTCATATGACTACATGGTACCTAAGTTACACCATCTCCTATCGATTAAAAAAAAATCGTCCAAATCGGTTCAGTAGATCAGATGTTGTGTGCGAACAAACAAACAAAAAAAAAGTATACGCTTTGAATTGAGAACCTCCTCCTTTTTTGAAGTCGGTTAAAAAGATGGCTGTACGCACTTTCAATTATAAAGTTCAAAATAGAGTAGATAGAATTCCCCCTTCAGAAAACTTTGGGATTGTTTTTTTCAAAAACCATCGTCCATGAATCTGCATTTAGAGTTATAATAAAAGAGAGTAGTAAAGTAATCTTCCAGCCTGATGAATGCTCTTTATTCTTTCTTTTGACAGATAATTCTTGTGTAACCTTACACACACAGACACACATATACATAAATTATTGAAACGTTACGCTGGAGTTACATTTGCCATGATCGCCAGATATATCGGTTAAGTTACTCCATAGCAGTGGAGGCAGTACCAGGGCTGCGGAGTCGGAGGAAAAATAGTCGACCCCGACTCCGGGATTTTAAAACTTCCGACTCCCGACTCCTGCTTTTTTTTATTATTTATTTTTTTTAACTATTGTGAAGAGGGAAAAACCCTAAACAAAGGTTGAAATATTAAGTCCATTTTTAAAAGTTTCATTTTTATTCATGGTCGTACCAGGACTGGGAGGGTGTAGCAAGCTCGGGTATTCCAGTTGGAGGTCATGGGAGGTCATTGTGACCTCTCAAAAAGTCTCATTTTCTCAAGAATTCTCGCAGGTAATTTCACCACATTTACCTCAATTCTCGGAGGTCACTGTGACCTCCCAAAAGTCTCTTTTCTCCAAAGCAAAAGACAAGTGCCGCTCTTGTCATTTGACTCCGTACAAAACTAACCCTTTTCTTGTTAAATGGCCAGACTTTATTTTAACACAAAGCAGACCCCGCCATTTGGAAGTCCTTTTTAATGATCCTAGATGCTTAGGATTTGGATATTGGAAGTTGAAAATTTGTATCTGTTAGTTTTAAAGATATGTTTTCGCCTCCATAAAATTTCATCCAAATCGGAAGTGGTCGAAGTCGACATGTTTTTCAGCGACTCCGGCTCCGACTCCTTTGGTCCAAAATCAGTCCGACTCCGACTCTTCGACTCCGACTCCGCAGCCCTGGGCAGTACTGCTGCCACAGTATGTATGGAGTAAGGTTACATAATTTCTTTGAGCTAACGAGAGCATTTAGAAACCTTGAGCCTAATTGACTGGCTGGTTCTTTCTCTTGGTTTTTATGACCTAAGATCCTTTATAGGCTATACTGCGCCAACTCTGAACTTGATTTCTCTCAATGTCTCCAGCACTACGGGCTGCATTTGAGACCTACTGCATTAAAAGACAGTTCCTTAGCTTACTCCACGCATGCATACGTATTGAGACAGTATCAGTTATCTCAGAGATTTGTTTCCTGGAGAAAGTTTATTTTCATAAAAGTTTATTTCATTTTGTAGGTAATGTGTCACAGTGTATTTAGTTTGATTCCTGGCTCATCAATGTGCCCCAGTCACTCGTTTAGGTGAACTAATTTATATAAAAACAGATTTAAAAGTTATTTATTTCTATATTGTAGATATGTGTGACGGTTTAAATAAAATTCACTTTATTTTCTTAAAGACTGAAGAAAACGTATACAAGTACAAACAGCACTGGGTAGAACAAGACATTTCACCATCGACATATTTTCAAACAGTCAAACATGGAAAAAGATCATTACAAAGGATTTCTCCAAGTTGTAGGGTCAAAATGAAAAGGGAAAAATGTATCAAATGCTAATGAGACATTAAAATGCACCAACGCTACAGACATATAAATAAGACAATTGAAAACTTTTCTTCTTAATAATGTTTGAGATCAAAAATCCGCCCAGATTTTCAAATGCAAGTGGTGCGATCAGTGATGAGTTCTTTGTCTTTCATTCGCAGGAGACAATGAAGCTTCATTTTCTCAACAGCTTCAGCATCTGGCGGTGGGCAAGATAAGAAATGCTGATAAAGAAGCCCCGCGGTCACTCCGCCTAAAATTGGTCCTACCCAGTACACCTAGAAAAGAAATAGACGTTTCTCTGTTTACTTTCAACTAAAACAGCAACATGTCATGTGAGCTGAAATGAAAATATTCTGTGTACAGAATAATGAAGGCGGACGTGTTTTCACAACTCAGAAATAGTGTAGTGGTCTCTCACGTCTAAAGGCGCAGGATCAAACCTGGCTTTAGTCGGTCGATTTTTCCAATGCAGAAAATCGACTGGGTCCATGCCGTATAATTACGCAGCATGTAAAAGATTCCTCGAGCACTCGTTTGGCATGGCTCTCTTGGCAACATTAAATTTCTAGAGCAGTTTCGCATCGATTGGGGTCGAGGTGCCTCCATCTTGTGGGGAAACTGGGTGTTAAAATTATCGTGGCAATAGCCTTAGCTGATAGTAGTGCTACATGAAAAATTGATTGCCGGTCTCGGGGAGTGCACTGGGTCTACAAATGGTTAGTAGCAAACACGCAGCCTCGTTTGAAATAAACAGAGAAATTAGAAATATGTCCAAATTTAACCCTCTGTGGTTTTATGTTTATTTGCAACGAAGACTTTTTTTTTGTTTACGATTCCAGTCATATGTCTGCTCTCAACTATCACATCAAATCAGCATACGGATTTGTATATTCTGGCGCTGATAAGTTGACTTCAGATCCGCTCGGGCTTAAACAATTCCATTTGTTAAAATAGGGGTGAGGAATGCTGGTTTGATATGAAATAACGATTACTGGCGCTGCATTTATCTAAGAATTTCTCTTTCTTTTAAAGCCCAAGCAATAATGAGCTTTTCCAAGGACAAGCATATAGTTACCGGAAACACTCTCTGTTAGCTTTCTATTAATTAAAAAATTTATAATGTTTTGTGAGAAAATAATAAAAATAGTGGGGAAATGTTTTCTCTCGTGGAGATTAGAGGTATGCGAAATCAATTAAATCTTCTAGGTAACAGTTAAAAGAAAACAAGACGCCATTTCTGTGGATGATCAAACTTTGTTACTCCTACTTGCCAGCGGAATCACGGATGCACGGCTAGTTATTGTCAAAGTATTTATTCATAATTTTAAAACTTGAAGCAATGCATTTCTCATTTTTTCCTCTAGCCAAGTATTCGGAGTTTGAGTAGAGGTTTTTTGAACGAACCAGCATAGTTGTGGCATTAATAAGGTAAGTCAATTTCGCTCAAAAATTTGATTTGTACTCTTTCGTCATCATTGAAATGATAAGCGTCCATCTTTCGAATATTCAGGCCCGTCATTTAGGCTGGTGAGGGGGTTCTTCAATTGTCCCCCCAATAGCTTTGGAAAATTAATGTGTTCGCAAAAGGGTGGATTTGGGTTTTCTTGTTGACCGGTAAAATTTGCATTGAGTATGCACTCTATGCCCAGTGAAAAATTGAAATTTCGGGCTGATTACATTTGTTTAGTGTAAGAACTTTTTATTCTTTCTAAGGTATCAGAGTGTTTGTTGGCTCATTTCAACAGCAGGCAAAAGAACCACAGGGACCTCGGTGGCGCAGTGTATTTGAGCGTCATTCATGTATAGTCACGTTGCGGCGGGTTCGATTCCCGTCCTCGCCCTGGTTGTACCTTATTTCTCTTTGCTGTCAATTCTGTCACAAATCTGCTGTGCGTTTGTCTGGAGGCAAAGCCAATCAATTCTGTAAAATCTGAAGGGCTTCAAAAATAATAATAATAATAAATAAATGTAAACAAATCCCCTTCGAATGTTAACAAAACTCATTCTGTCAGACCCCCATCGTTTTTGCTTTTCATTATATCATTATCTTGCTTAATTTATATGTATTATTCTGCGTTAGAATGTGCAACAGTAATGTTAACTGCAATTGTTCTTTTAGTTTTAACTGTTTATATGGGGTCTCAGTGGCCGAGCGGTATAAGGCGTGTAGCCGATAACTCTGAGACGGTGGGTTCGACTCCCACCCTCGCTCCGGATGCAATTTCCTTCCTTTCAGTGATGTAACTCTTTCATACATTGTCTGTGCAAGATATATGTAATAAAAATCATATGTAACGGAGGAAAAACACTAGATTGTAGTCCTCATCAAAAAACCTGGGCATATAGCCCAAAAACGAAACGAAACGAAACGAACGAACGAACTGTTTATATTGCGCATGGCGGTTCTTACATCGTCCTTGCATTCATGTAGTTCATGTGTATCGTGCCTTAAGAGTATACGCTGCTTTACATTTCCTTTGGGAAGTAATATTTTATTAAAACATCAGATTTGATTAGAGGTAAGCCAAAAAGTAACAGTCTGTTAAAATAATGCAAAACTATTGACAAATCGTTAACCTGTGACGCTGAAGCTGGTGTTGAGTCGAACGAGTTTTTCAGAGCTAACAGTGCCATATTAGACAGCACATATTAGACAATGTGTGCCCTAATTATGATACACATGATGAACACGCTTGCTCTGGATATGGAATTTTGATGGTAATGGAAAAATGAAATTTTAAAGTAGAACTTTTTCAAGGTAAGTTTGTTCACCACTATTAACCGTATTAACCTATTATTCTCAGTCGGATTTTCTGTGGTTAGGGTTATCTACTGGTCTTTCACACCTTTTTTTTTTTCGGTGATTGTTTATTGAGTGTTGAAAAATGCACCCATTTTAATTAAACCCAGCTTGGATCCATTATAAAATCAGCCACGAAGCAGCTGTCACTCACGCTGCCGACTTTTTTGCAAAAATTTGAAGTACGCTAACATTATGGTTATTATTAATAGTATTATTTTTTAAAATTTCAATCTCTGAGTGTGTTGTTTGTTTTTAGCTTTTACAGATATATTTGGCATTCAATGTTCTCGATTTTAGTTGTAATTTAAATGTATGTGTGAGTGTTATGGATTTTTTTCAGCTATTGTATAACTTAGCATCGGCTTTTTATCTATTTTCGGATTAACCGCTGTATTCGCTTATCCGCGATTACGTGCCACCCTATCCCGCGGATAATCCGGAGTTAACGGTGCTTCAGTCTCCCGCAGAAAATAGAACATTAAGGTAGTGAGATTTTACTACATTATTGGCTCTGTATCTTGAAAGGAATTAATTTCAATTTTTATAGTGGTTTTCGTGTTTAGCCTGGAAAAATACTTCGGAAATAACTATATTTGAGCAGAATACAATTTTGGTATTTAGTAGTACAATAACTATAAATATTAAACTAAATTAAGAAATAAACAAGTGATAAAATACATTTTTATAGAAAATTAACAATTAATGTGTGTAAGCGCAAAGATATAGAAACATATATATTTCTCGCGATTGAATTTTTGATAACTTACCCAATGATTTAACCACAGACCAGTTATCACAGCAGGACCGAATGAGCGTGCAGTATTCATACTGGATCCAGTGTAACGTATCTGAAAAGCAAAAAACGAGTAAAATTACTGTGAAACTTGAAATTTATTAAGTACAGATATTTGTTAATTTCCAAGAATTTTAATAAAAGATGCACCGATTAATCGACAGTAATCGGCTAACTTTTACCAGTTAATCAAATAAAAAATATTTTTGATTAAAATTACTTCAATTATGCCTTGAACAAGAATGAATTTATGCTGAATGAATTTATATAAAAAAATGTTAATATAATTTTTACATGGTTGAAAAAAAAAGTAGGAATTGTGAGATTGTTGTTCGCATATCTGTCTCGGTAAATCTTTCGGACCCTTCAAACTTCTGAGGGAATACTCCTATTTGAATTAATGTTTTTTTTTATTGGTATTTTTCATTTGGTATTCATTTTTATTACATGTAACATTCTCATACATTTTACAATTTGTTTCAAAAATTACTATTTTAATGTTCAACAAAAATGGCATTGTTTTTTTAAACATTTACATTTACGAACATGCACTTTGAATTTTTTGAACAAAAATTGATGATTGTAGAATATTTGAATTTTCTTGCCTAGTTTAGAGAATTAATTTTATTAACAACTAGCAGTACCTGCATGGCGATGCCCGTGCAATAAATGTAAAGGAAGTCAACCGAATAAATTTAAATTCACTCTAAAACTCTAAAGTAACATTATTCTATTCTTTAATTTAAATAAATACAAATGCGACGACCAGCAACAGGCTCTGGGCCCAACTGGGCTGGTACTAGTCAAATTATAGCCCCCAATTAAGATTAATGGCCCTCTTAAAATTATCTACTCCCTTGCTCCTTACCGCCTCTTCCGGTAAACTATTCCAAGTTCCCACTACTCTGCTAAAATAGTAATTTGCGTACATGAGAACAGGGATTCTGCATCCATTCTCATCAACCTCTCCAGCGCCTTCGGCGCCAAATGAAATGAAATGAAATGGTAATTTTTCTGAATTTCCAGGTTAGCCTCAGATTTAAACAGCTTATAACAATGACCCCTTTTCCTGCTTCTGGTGCAAAAATTTAACCCCGTAACATCTTTCGTTTTGATAAAAAATGTGCTCCGACACCTTTTAAGTTCCACTAAAAGTCATGTTAAAGTTCAAATCACAATGCGCCAAATAAATCAAAAGGACATTAGTTAAGTAACAGATATTAATTATTCAAATTTAGTCACTTTTCAAGGCTTAACTCTATACGCAAATTTAAACCACCATGTAACTTCAGAGACGAAAGAGCAGTTTGTCTGAAAAATGGACCTAGTGTTTCAGTTTTGCGTATACAGTTAATCCTCGAAAATTGGCTAAATTTGATTAATAAATATCTCCTGTTCTAATTAACGGAGAGAAACGTGCTAAAACTTTTTTTTCAGAAAAGAAAATCCTTTCTAGCGATATAAAATGTTATGGATGCCGGATACACCAAAAATGAGACTAATTAATTACTTTAAAAAAAAAACTAATTCAAAATTTAGAATTCGGCCATCGAAGTGCATTTCATGGGGATACGTTCGAATTTTTGTGCCAAGTTTCAGGTCTGTAGGTGCTGTGAGGGCTTCTAGCCATCGGTTACAAACATACATACAAACAGAGCCCGTCATCTTCATATAAATAAGATAAGAAAATTAGTTTTCAGGATTTGAATATAGCTTTAAAATAAAATAATAATTAAAAAAAGTATGAAAATGGGGGAAAATAAATCATTTCTCACATAAAAAAACAAGCTATTAGTTATTTCTGAAAATTCAATATATATATATATATATATATATATAATAATAATAAAACACACTATGGAGAAATTGTAAATGACTAAGTTAACTGCCGGTTATCACCTGCCAATTAATTGGTAATCTGTGAATTTGTTAATCTGTACAACCCTAATTTTAATCTTTATGTTAAAACGAAACTAGTTCGTAATTACTAAATAAAGTCGATTTTTAAAAGCTTTTACAACATCAGTTAAAGTGCGATGCTTCAACGATATATATCAAGACGAGAAATAGAATATAATTTACAGTCGCAATCCCCTTTTAATAGCAGAAAAGCATAAATTGAGACTTCCAATGTAAATTGTCAATAGTGTAAAAACAGTGAAATAAAAATAACGAAATCATAAGTTGCACTAATTATTGGACATCATAAAAAAGATCCAAGCAGATGATAAGAACAAGGCAACCATGTGGGTGTTGCGCAATTAGTGCTGCTGAATATATGATTGATGCATTTGGAGTGGAATGTGGCGATGGCTTTCGTATTAAATAATGTTTGTTTTTGGTTGGTTCAATGGTTTCTTCAGTTTTGAGAAACCCACGTATTGACATCATCGAAAGAAAGCAGAGGCTAATAATGGCGGGCAAGTGTGATGTCACCCTAGTATTCAGGACATCGGGCTCGGGATCTCGGGCTCATTAAGACATTTTGTATACAAAACTAAAGACACGTTTGATTTTGCGTTACTTCATTAGTAAAACAGGCTCATTGTGTCATTAAATTTTGAAATAATTTTATGTTAATCCTATAGCTTTTTCAATAAAAATAATTCTAAAAAATTTCAGGTGACAAAGAATCAATATTGACCTTTTTTTACCCCTGTAAAAAAAATAAGAACTGATAAGGTCGTCATCATGCCCAGTATTCCTTCATTTGCAGTTTTAAACTTTATCTGAGTCATTTCGGATTAAAAGCAGTAAATCCACTTTTTATGAAAAAGGATTTTATAATAAAATATCTTAATTTTTAACGCTTCTTTATCAATGGCCCGAAGGCAATAGATAAAAAAAAAACCACTATATCTTAACAAAAAGGGAATATAAAATCTGGATTTAAGTTAAAGCCCTTTAGATCCGTAGTTCCATCTTCGAAACTATAGATTTTGAGAGATGGATATAACTGGTTTTGATTCAAAACGACTCATTTAACCATATCTATGAGAGCACTGTTAAACAATCAAATGTCCATTTCTTCCAGTACGATTTTCTTTTTTTTTTGAAATACCAAAATAATATTCAGAAATTATATCTTTTATCAAGAGACCAATGTCTAAAAGGGGAAATAAATTTTAACAGTCCTTGTCCTAGTCCGACTTCTGGTCATTATCTTCCATATTTTGATGATACATTAGAGAGACGCCGTACACGTTGGGATTGGAACAAATTGGACATCCTGCAGACAATGGTTACCTCTTTCCCTCAGCTATTATATTGCAAAGCAAAGAAGGAAGTCATCAGTTTCAATCACGTTAGGTGAATAAAAAAGGTAATTACGGGGCACTAGGGAGTAAAACTTTCAAAATGTTTTATGTACAAAGCGCTTTTTATTGGCATAGGGAATCCGTTGAGGATAAAAGGCTGGTTTCTTTATTTTTCCCTTTTACTCAATCATTGAAGTATTTGACACCATTTATAATTTGGAAAATATTTACTCAATTTTTCGTGCGCTTCATCCACTTAAGCGCTAGTTAAACGGAGTCATCTTGTTCTTTGATTTCCACGCTACAGAGCTCCTACTAGCGAATTTAAAATAAAAAAAAAAACCTAGATTGAAACTAGAATCTATCTTTCCCGATCCTAGTTTTTATTCTGTAACAAGGCAACATAAATTGTGATTATCAAGTATAATTTTCTTCGATTTCATTTCAATCAGAATGTTCATTTAATTCTTTAGCATTTTCTTTTTTGAAGTTCTTTTAATTTTTAACATAAATTTTTGGACATTTTATGACAGTTTGAATTTTTTTTAAGTGCTCGGATTTAAGTCTCCATAAATAGCGATTTCGGTTATACCTACTTAATATCTGACTATTTATTATCATTCCTGGTTAAAGTGAGCTTGTATATTTGTTTTGATATGATTGACGATTGACTTCGTGGAAGATTTTTTATAAGGCTAGCGAGAGGGGGGGGGGGGGCATAGTTAAACTGCTGAAACTCATTAATGAGCTGCGTGTACGAAGTGCATGAACTTCGGTTAGGAGCGTGTTAAGAATTAGGACAGCCTGATTTAGGTTTATGTTAATTTTGTGACGGAATTTACGCTGAACTATCGTGATCGACTCGTTATGAGTTCGCATTTTCACGAAACTGCTATATAGACAAAAACATGACACTCTGTCGTCTACGGTGCTCTGATTTAAGTAGAAAAAAAATCACGCACCGTATGGTACATGCTACCCACTTCTTCCTTAGCACAGGAGAGGAGGAATCCTCAAAAGAAAAGACTTCAAAATTAAATCTTAAAATATTATTGTTATTAGATTTTAAAAAAATGTTAAAGTGTCTTGCATACTTTACTTGTAGTCAGTACTGCTACATATTGAAATTTTCACTTAAAAAAAAAAAGAAATAGATTTTCATTGAGCCATTTGTTATTAGTATGGGTTGAAAAATCCACGCTAATGACACTAATAGCTTTTCATGCTACTGTCTAATTCGAACTTAAATGAGAGTTTAAACCATACAATAATTGCAACACAATATTTTTATGTGACATTTAAACATTCCAAAGTTATGCTTAAATCATTCAAGAATTTTTTTAAATGAAAAATGTATTCTGAAAATTACTATTGAATTATCATACTCATCGAATATTTAAGTTTTGTCCAAAAGATATCGCATTAACCCTTAATCTAAAATGCCTACCTGTTTAAAGGAATTTAAAAAAAAAAAAAACTTTGTTTGTAAAAAAAAATCTGGAATTATAACCATCTGTTAAAGTACGTAATGACTTTAAAAAATGAAACATAGAAGACAAATTTCAATTATTTTGCTAAGCATTACAGTTTTACTTTTAAAAACGAAAGTATTAGATAACTAATCTCTTTGAATTCATTCAAACAAAAAGTGACACTTTAAAAAAAATGTGATTCTAATGCTTCAAAAATGTATACATTACGCAAGATATAGCTGCTGTGAACATTTATTCTAATAACATTTTAAATATTTAGCCTATAATTTAAAAATGATTTTATAAGTTAAAAAATGAATATTTTATGATTCAAATAAAGAATAATTACAAATCGAACATATTTGAAAATAAAAAAAAAATCTAGAAAGCCAGCCCAATAGTTTTGAATGAAATTAAGATCAAAAATTGCTCGTAGTTGTTGAGAATTGCCCAGAGATGAAAACCAATCATTCAAAAGGTAATAGTCGTCTCTGTCTTTTGAAAATACAAATCTCGAAAGGAGATGAAACCAATGTAGTGAGCTACTAAAAGTTGTCAAAGCGCTGCCGATGATTAAGAAAATAATAATAAATAAATAAGAATAAAAATGAATAAATACATAAAACGGATGCAGCAAACTTTTTAGAATAATTTAAAATCTGGCTGGCTTAATAAACAGATAAAAAATAATGAATAATGAAAAAAAGCACCCGTTTTATTTAATTGAAATACTTAAAACCAGTGTTACATGACTCAAAAAATTTGCAAAATATATTTTTTTTTTGAAGAAAAAAAAATTTTGGACCTGGGGGGGGGGGGAGGTGTGAAAGTACTGTTTGACATTTTTTAGAGGAGTGAAATAGCAAGAGAAAATAAAGGAAAAAAAAACTACATTAATAAAACAGTGGAGATAATTGTGATCACACACAATTCCATAAACAAATTTTCAAATTATAAAATGTAAGATGATAGAGAGAAAAGGACACTATTTTGATTCTTAACACTTGAAGTGTTTCACATTTTGAATTAAAAAAAAATGGAATCAAATTCAAGTTTAACACTCATACTTTAACAATTTCAATTGCTTTTTTCCACATTTTCCAGGATGTTAAATTTTATTTAAAATACAAAGCGTGAAAATACCCTGACTACATTTTTGAGGGCTATTTCGATTTTCAACGATTGAAATATGTAAGGGTGTTAAACATTTTTGATTGCTATTATAAATTACAAAGCAACCGACAATTCCAAGCATCGCCTTTTCTCCTCACATAAACAAGAAAGGCATACTTAACTCAATTATATATATTTTTTTCTTCACCGAAACACATTTTCTTTATTGCACTTCTCGGAAATTTTTATTATTTGCATCGAACATCCATTGCATTTTTTTTCTCCCGACTTTAATGAAGCTTTGTCTTATTGAGCGAAAAGTGACATACTCGCCGCATCGTAACTTTGTGAATTGCGTTTGATCCCACCGTTGTATATTTTATTACTTGGACAGTTCATTGAATAGCATCATGTAAAATGCTAAACAATGGAAACTTTTTACGCAATGAGACAGAAGAATGACCATTGCTCTAACAAAGAATTCTTTTCCGACGTATCTTCTCTGGAAAATAGACATAAAATGTTGATGTTTCAATTTCCTCTAGAAATGATACCTAAATTGTTATATATTCAAAGACATTTAAAATCACATTCCTAGAAATACACTGATTCATCATAAGTTTAAAGAAATACTTTAGAAAAGTTTGAAGTTATAACTTGCATTAGCAAAATATGTTGTTCAATTTACGGATGACTTAAAGATTCACTCATTTATTACTTAAAATAAATAAGTGTAGTAAAGAGCAAAATCAAACAAATATAACAAGTAACTGGAATTAAAATGAAGAAAAAACTATGCCCGTACTATTAATGGTTAAACTGGGACTATAGGGTGGCTCTGGTAAATTGAGCAATGATCTTGACAATGTTTATTTTTTTTTAGGGAGTTCAGTGAAAGAGGGACGTGTTATTGGCACGGGGTTGTTCACAATGTTCACTGGTTTCAGTATAGCGTTTTGTTGGCAAAATGAGCGCTTTGCTGTCTTTATATAGTTAAACCGCAAAGAGATGATGAGTCGAATGGAACTGGAAATGGACCACTTCATTTTAAAATAGGCTGGATTAGCGAGAACGTACGGCTTCACTGCTTACGCGTTCTCGTAGATCCAACCTATTTCAAAATGAAGTGGTCCGTTTCCGCTTCCAGTCGACCAGCCATCTCTTCGCGGTTTAACTATATATAGGACACGAAAAAAACATCATTTGCTACAAACAGCGCCTTTTGTCTCGTTTGTCGTTGATTGGTTATGGAAAACGTTGACGTACTGAGTTACCACCATTATTCTTGTATTTAGTTTCAAAAGTCTTAATGTCACCTAATTTAAAATATTATATACATATACAGGGTGTCCACTCCTATCGTGGACCAATAGCTAATTTCTTAACCGTTAGAGATAAGCATATAGTTCATTTGGGAAAAAATCTCTAAATTACGAAAGGAATTTTGGGTCTATTCAATGTTTTTCAAAAAATCAAATTTTGAAAGAGTTACGAAATTTAAATTTTTATACAGACCCCAGTCCTATCAATCATATTTAGTAAAACATTCTTGACACTGTAACGTTTAAAACTAAAAAAAAATCACTGCTCTACCACAAAAATTGACCGAGTTATGACGTTTTGAAAAATCAAGATTTTGCATTATTTCATGACGTCATCGAGAGATCGCTTAAGGAACCGGATGCGAAATCCTTCAAAATCTTGATTTTTCAAAACGTCATAACTCGGTCAATTTTTGTCGTAGAACAGTGATTTTTTTTAGTTTTAAACGTTACAGTGTCAAGAATGTTTTACTAAATATGATTGATAGGACTGGGGGGCTGTATAAAAATTTAAATTTCGTAACTCTTTCAAAATTTGATTTTTTGAAAAACATTGAATAGACCCAAAATTCCTTTCGTAATTTAGAGATTTTTTCCTAAATGAACTATATACTTATTTCTAACGGTTAAGAAATTAGCTATTGGTCCACGATAGGAGTGGACACCCTGTATAACTTAGTTTTAAAATACGTATTTTAGCATGATCTAAAGCATCAGAAGCTAAAGTTTTACCTTTAGTTTAAGGAAATAGTTTGTTGGTACACGATTTATGTAATGTTCTAAGTAAGTATTTACCGGTAAACAAAATTGATGATTATCGATAATGGATTAATTGGTAGAAGATAATCTGCCGTTTACAGAGTACTCGTCAGCCAATTATTTGAATGATAATGGTTTTTAAAGCTGCAATTTTCCTTCAGTTTTTCTTAAATTTTATTTTTAAATTTATAAGTTCGACATTGCACAACGAATTCATAGTTTGTTTATTTCTATGAATGATTAATTTTTACATATTTTAATGCTTTTTTTAAAAAATATTTTAATTTTTATTCAAGCCCTGTATGATAATTTTGTTATTTGCGATAAAACTGCATTCTGTTAACTTTATTTTTTCTCTTTAAATTTTTATTAACATAATATCCAATTAATTTAGGGATTTTATTTTTTTATGAAAATTATTAGACTATCGTAAATCACTACGCTAAAGGTAGTCTAAGAAAAAAGTATTGACACGCATGAGATATGTTGGATATTTTATACAGTGCGTATAAAAAGCATAAAAATTAAATTTAAAAGTTAATATTTCGTCAATCGTTCCTTTTAGTAAAAATAAAATAACATCGAAGCATGTTTTTAAACATCAAATCATATATAACAATAGTATTTTTGTTGAATGAAAAATAGCAATTTTTAAAACTAATTGTAAAATACATGCTGTACAAACAGTGAATAACAATAACTGAGAAACAAAAAGAAGAAATGGTTTTTCTTTCGAATACGAGTCTTCCCTCAAAAGTTATATAACTTTTATAATACATAACTATCTAATCACCACCTATTTCCTTTTAAATAATAAAAAAAACGACTTATTGTTTACAAATGCGTTCAGTATAGTTTCAGACATACTTAAAGATTAGTCAAAAAATATTTTCCTGCCGATCAACCGACTGCAATCGGTCGATCATAAATATTTGGCAGTGAAACAGATTATGGCCGATTACCGATTACTGCTTATATATCGGCGAACCCCTAGTTTTCAAGAAATGTTTCTGATTCATATACATCCGAGCAACAAGTTAAAAAAAAAAAACTTTTCAACATTTTAGAACATATAACTTAGGGATGAAGAGGGCACTTTTAGGTATTCTTGGTTAATAAAAATCCATGTACTCAAGCTATTGCTCTTCAGCGGTTTAAACAAAATGTAATATTTACGAAGAAAAAAAATAAGAAGAAAAAAACGAGTGAGAGAGATAAATGTTTGTTTTTTTTTTCTCAAAAATGTTGATTATTTTATATTTTAGAAGCAACTTTACCTTGTTCAAAATAAAACCAATGGGACTTCTGTACACCTAAATTTCTACAGCAGCTTAAATAGTACTTGAATAATCGTAATCTGACATCTTTTTCTATAATTAATTGATATTAATAAATAAATACACAGTTTATGTGGGTACTGATAGTGATACATAAATTGTCAACTCAAATTCTACAATGCGTCAAAAATAAAATTTCAGCAACTTAAAGAGAATCTTAAAGCTGCGACACTAAAATGTCTTAATCTACGTTTTACGTGACTCATAAATCGCAAAATAAATATTACGTTACACAGCTTGAGAACTTAATTACTTTGCCTACACAGTTCCTGTTGTGTGTGAGAAATGCTCAAGAAATATCTTTTTATGACACATATTATGATCATATGGACTGACATCATGCTGAGCATCTTTTGCATGTAAGTCCACAATGGGTGTGTACTAGGTTTTATAGCTCAAAGTGTGAGCTGCTTTCTTTTCGAGAAACTTGATTTTTCTTCCTTTTACCTTGAAAACCCTTTTTAAATATGCATTTAGAAAGACATCAAGACAACACCTTTAATGATAACAAAACTTTTGTTAAATGAGATTTCCCAAACAAACCTTCTCTCTTCTGATTCTCTATAAAGTAGATGAATATTTTAACATACATCTCGAATGAATGTTAATATTAAACTCGAGTTATGAAACAATTGGTCAGAAATTTTTTATTAGTTTTAGAAAGGTTGGTATTTACTATAGTGCAAGAGAAACAGCTTGTGCTGTAGAGTACGATTTTTAGTGTCACATATGATTTTTTATGGTTGGGTAAAAGGCAGGAAACTAATGTTTATTTTCAAAATTATGACTTCAGATATTTGTGTTAAGGTTTGTACATTCAGAATAAGTTTAGACTCTTCTATAAATGTATTTTAATTATTGCTGCACAATAAATGGACAAGGCAAATAAGACATTTTTATACAAGCATTGTTCAGTATTTATTCCTTCTTATTTTAACCTATTAATTTTTTTTATTGTAGGTTAGGGTAAATTACGCTTTCTTTCCCTTAAACGAAACGAAAGCTGGGGCATTACTGTAAATTTGAACACTAGAGTCTTACGCAGTTCGCGACTTAAGTAGTATACTCGTCCCATATTTACGTGGAATATCCTTTTTATGCGGATTCGTTTTACGTAAAGAGTAAACAATGACTGAATGAATAAATAAATAAATATACGAGTATTCACAAATGTACTCACGCGTATTCAGAAGTGTACTCACTCGTATACGCCATTTAAATGGAAGATCAGGCAAATTCTGGCCAAGTGCAAGTTCTTGAAATAAACTATAGGGACATATTTTCTTTTTAAGTGCTGAATAGGAATAGCATCAGAGTGCACTTGCACAAAAAAACATGAATTATTCATAACTTCTTCCCACGGGAAATGTTTTCTTTAATAAAGTATAAATTCAACCAAAAATACATCTTATGTGAGTGTGCGCGCGTGCTTTTTTGGGGGAAGGGGGGGGGGGGTCAAAAACATTTGTGTTAATTAATGTCTAGCTGAAGACATTTTTGAGAAACCTAATGTTTTATAAAAACCAGCCCAAAGTAATTCGTCACTTCTGGAAAATTAGTGAAGCAAAAAGTAATTCATAAAAGTCTGATCCAATGATTTACAAATATGTTAGTCTTATACGCTGTTAAAACCTGGAGAATCGGGAATCTGGTTTTGAATCATAGATTACTAAATACTAGCTGCGTGGCCCGGCGTTGCACGGGCTGTAATGTAGTGAAGGCAGTTTGAGAAAACTACTCGCCGCCAAGGCGGCTCGCCTTTAAAGTAGCGAGGAAAGTTTCAACAAACTACTCGCCTTTAAAGTAATGAGAAAAGTTTAAATAGTTTACTCGTCGTCAAGGCGGCTCGCCTTTACAGTAACGAGGAAAGTTTCAATAAACTACTCGCCGCCAAGGCGGCTCGCCTTTAAAGCACCAAGAAAAAGTTAAACAAACTACTCCCCGTTCAAGAGACTCGCTAAAAAGCTTTCCTGCATCAAAGAATCAATCGCGTTTATTTGCTCATGCTTCCTCAAAAAGAAAGACGATGTCAAGTAGCGCATACTTAGCACTCTCCCTAAAAACATATAAAATTCCTTACCAAAAACAATTATTTCCAAACCGCTTTCTTCCTGTAAAATTAATTGCAAAACTCTAAACGAGAAAGTTCATATTTGGATCGCAGCCCAAAAAAGGCCCTTCTGAAAACAGCAATTGCAATTTTATTTATAAACACATTTTCAAAATTGTACCAGAGAAAAAATATGTCATTAATAATTAGAATAAAAACAATTGTTAGAACTTTGTTATAACACGTATTCAAAATGACAATGGAAAAAAATAACACTCTTTCATTTTAAAAAGTTCAATTTAATTGACGTTTTAATTTAAAACCGCAACGGAAAGAAATAAATATCTTGGAATTTTAAATAGTTCAATAATTGAATTAACGTTTTTATTCAAAATGGCAACGGTAAGAAATAAAAGTCTTGGAATTTTAAATAGTTCAACCATTTAATTAACGCTTTAATTTAAAATAGCAACGGAAAGAAACAAAAGTCTTGGAATTTTAAATAGTTCAATAATTTAATTAACGCTTTAATTTAAAATGGCAACGTAAAGAAACAAAAGTTTTGGAATTTTAAATAGTTCAATAATTTAATTAACGCTTTAATTTAAAATGGCAACGGAAAGAAATAAATGTCTTGAAATTTTAAAAGTGCAAAGAATTTAATTAACGTTTTAATTAATATCTCAGCTAATTAACGTCGTACAATTACGCGGTTGGTCTTATTGTCTTCCTTAGAAAATTTCGAATCGAATGGTATTTGGTTTGATTCTTTACGCTCAGCTGTTTTTGAGGAGTTCAAGCTTCAGCCGGACGGACAGACAGACAGACGCGAACAGATTTTAATAGTAGTAATAAGCTGGATGTCATTAGATGCTACTTAACCAACCTCGGCTTGTATCAGAAATGTCTATTTTTTTGAAGGTGCGTATCGTAGGTGAAAATTAAACATGGAACGGCGAATATAGGGTTGTAAAAAGAACGTAAAAACTTTTAATTTTTTCTTGTTTGTCAACTAAAAGCAGTTATTGCCGCACCTTTAACATTTCAATAATAAATACTCATACAACGAAAACTTATAAGTGCACATTTTTTCCATCATTTTTCACTCATTGTAAAAATAATTTGCAGTAATCATCAAAATTATGTATTAGTACCCATTCGATTAATGAAAACCCGTGTTTTTTTTTTAAAGTTTGCTCTTTTCAGAAATTTCAGAAAGTTAAAAAAAAAAAAAAACGTAGATGGGTGATTCCACGGTCACGTGTGGGACAATCAGACGAAAATTTCAGTAGCATTCATGTATGTATACGATTCATTTATGGATACAGGTTAGGAATTTGCGAACCTGAGCAAAGTACTTTGTGTATGTGATTTGTGGAGTAAAAAAAATTTTTTCCTGAGATCCTTTAATTGTTGTTTTTCATTAAAGTATTACTGTCACGTGTGGTACAAGCGTTCGCACATCAGTTTTTAGACTTCACAACTCTAGTGGGAATTCCTGCGAATTTGTTGTATTCTGGTAGCTCCAAAATTTTAAACATACAATATGGTTTCCTACTAATAATGTTTTGCAGTGTTAGCATCAAAAAATAACCGTGCTGAATTTACAACTATTTTAGTAACTGTCACGTATGGGACATATAAATCATGTGTGGGACAGCTTGCGATTTTCTCACTTTCAAAGGAATGAAAATAGTTGCTAATTGATATGAAAAACATAATTTATTGTTCAAATTAGAGAATGTATGCCTTAAGAAAAAAATTTAAAAATATATTAAAATTTGCTTTTATAAAATAAAATTTCATTAATATGCTTAAAGATCGAATTTTAACAAAATAAAGAATAAAAGTGAATGTCAGCTGGTGTTTTGCTTATATTCTTTAGAAATAAAATAAAAGTAGCTTTAGGCAGGAATTCAAGTGAAACACCATTGCAATCGCTTCGAATTACAATCGCTACTGGAGGTGAATTACATTATCATCAACTTAACTTGGCACTGACGTCACTACGGGCGGAGCCAATAAGAGCTCACAAGCAGTCAGCGATCTCCTCTTATTCGCCAAGTAGGCTGTGACGTTTTATCTAGCTCGTTTTTCATAGGCAAACGTCACGCAAACTTCACGCTGACGTCACGATGTTTTTATCAAGAAACGTTCTAATGTAATTCATTTCCAGTAGCGATTGTAATTTGCGATCGCCTGTTTCACTTGAATTCCTGCCTTAAATGTCCGTAAATTTATAGCAACCTATCCTTTTAGCAAGAATTAGTGGAGAAATAATTATGAGAGTATTTTTTTTTTTAAGTAAGCATTTTCGTTTCGTCGTTTAGGTCAATTACCCCCCCCCCCCTCTTTTAGGTTTAACATTTAAGTATTTTTCCTTTTTTAGTGGCAACAGGTCTTCAAAGATGTTTGACACCAGCTGAATGCTGTGGAGTAGAAACCGGCTCCTTTCAAAGAAAGTTTACTGTGGTTTTATATTAAGTTGAATATTTTCTACTGTTTTATTTTGAAAAAGAGTGAGTGTTTTTTCATTTTATTTCTGATTTTAAGGATTTTTCAGCCGTACAAGTTACATCATTTTAAAAACTACGATACTAGACAAATACATAGATCCCGGATTGATACCGTCAAGTTTATAACCCCCCCCCCCCTTTACTTGTGTCGGGGGTTTAAAGTGCTTCTACTTGATAAACAAAAGATTTCCCATAAAAACATCAATAATATTCACGCATTTTTGCTCCAAACTACTTTTGTTTAAGATGTCCTGAGCGTGGCGTCACGTGTGGGACAATTTTAATTACCTTATAACTAATTACTAAATTAAAATTATTTGAGATCTTTTTCAGAAAGTTTTATACATTTTTCGGTTACTTACAAGTTGTTCCAGTTTCAGCTATTAGTTTAGTATTAATTTTAAAATATGTAGGCTATTCCGTCACGTGTGGGACATGAATTTTCGTAAACTTTGACATGTAATAAAATAACTTGTACTGCAGTAAAATCCTTAAAATAAGGCACAAAATGAAAAAGACACTCACCCTTTTTTAAAATAAAAAAAAGGAAATATCCAACTTAATGTGAAAACAAAGTAAAAGTCCGTTGAAACGAGCATGTTTTGACTCGACAGCATTCAGCTGGCGACGGCCATCTTTGAAGCCCCGTTGAAGCCCTCCAAAAACGAAAATACTGGAAAATTGTTCCTGGACCTATATGATTTGAATTTTCAAAAACAAACTTAGTACAAATACAAATGTGGCGACCAGCAGCAGGCTCTGGGCCCAACTTGGCTGGTCCTAGTCAAATTAAAGACCCCAATGAAGATCAATGGCCCTCTTAAAGCCATCCTTTCAAACAAGAATTTTTTTCAGGTTGTGAAATGTCTCGTTTTCCGTGGAATGGCCCAGATGTATGTGTTATTTTTGAACAATAATCTCGATACAAATATTTTGTACTTCTGATGAACTAATTGTAAAACTGAGCAACAACAGCAAAAAAAGGTAGTTGTCAGATTTCTCTGACGCTGATTGCGAAATCTAAAAGTAGTCTGAACGTAACTTGTCTTAGATAAATCACTAAGCTTATTACAAATCAGCATTGCTTGAAAATAAAATGGTAAAATTTAAGAAGGAAAAATCAAAGTTTAGGATATGTTTTAAAATGGACGGGAAAAGCTTGGTAAGCTTTCACAACATTTTATTAAAGCATATAGTAACCGTAATTAAATTTTTTTCACTTTTTCTTTCTTTTCCTCTCTAAATTTTACCTTTTCCCCACTTTTGACCTATGCTTGAGTCAATGTAATGTGTATTGTCTTGATTATAAACCTGCAAAGAAATGCAGTTGAAATTTATCACATTTTGGGGTTTCACGGCAACGGATTAAACGATAAGAAAAACTCTTCAGTGAAGTGAAGTAAATCAACGCATCAATTTTTCAAGAACATTTAAGACATCTCTAATACGTTACAATGCTTTACACTTTTTTATGAGAAAGAACACAATTTATTTCCAATCACACTTCGGAATAAAATGTACTTAAACAAAGAAAAAAAAAGCGCAGTTTTCATTTCGAGCAAACGAGACTATTTTCAATCAAATCGACTCAACAGTTATTTATTAAACTTTTAAATCAGAACGAAGCCTATTTTTATAGTAAGTTTATATTTCAAATTTCCTGTATCCAAATTATTTAATAATTGGAGGATTTAATTGCTAATCAAAAAAAAAAAAAAGAGAGAATAAAATCAGACAGCAAATCTAATTCAAACGAAAATTAATTCATGTGGAAAAAATAAATGGACAGAGCGTGATATATTTTTGTCACTTTTGTAATTTTTAAAAGAAATTATGAAAAAGAAGTTGTTTCTGACACTAAACATTAGTTGAAAAATGCAAAGTTATATACATAAATTAATAAATAGGATGTATTAAAACCTCTCTCATGTACTTTTTGTCACCCCTCCCCTCCGCAAAAGGTTGAAAGGACTAGGATTAAAAATCATTATCTTTTACGAAAGCACGCGAATTAAGTGAAAAACGTTATTTCCACCAGCAAACATATTTTGATTTTCTTTTCCTTTGGAATAATTTTCCGAATTCCAGCATCACCGGCATTCGAGCATGCAATGAGCAGAGCGGAGTGAAATGATAAAGAGCAATTCAGGGTCGGCTCCGAGTTGTTTATCGGATCACGTGTTTGAAAAGGGGGGATGAGGATCACGCGACGGCGTGAATCGGTTCTCGCTGTTGGTGCACGCTGTTGTTCACGACATTC
Source organism: Uloborus plumipes (assembly GCA_038373865.1). Classification (NCBI taxonomy): domain Eukaryota; kingdom Metazoa; phylum Arthropoda; class Arachnida; order Araneae; family Uloboridae; genus Uloborus; species Uloborus plumipes. The sequence goes on from JAXGGA010010868.1 coordinate 40,311, forward strand.
TAGCTTAATAACAAGGGTCTTCATTTTTTTTCCTTCTTATTTTATTTTATTTTATTTATTTATTTTTTTTTTGAAGTTGAAGAAAATAACTCTCGACACTCTATTGGAAGTTATTGTGAGATTCCCATTCTGATCAGTAACATATGCGCATGCTTAATCTTCTAGAATTTTCGAAACAAAACTCCTCTCCTCACTCCTACACTGCCAAAAAATGCTGGCAGCAGAGGTTCCAGTTTAAAACTAAAATGCACTGTAATAAATTGTGAAATTAGTAATTTTACAGTTTATTACTGTAAACTAGCAATTGTACAGTTTCTTACTGTAATTTAGCAATTTACAGTTTCTTACTGTAAACTAGCAATTTTACAGTTTCTTACTGTAAACTAGCAATTTTAGTTTCTTACTGTAAACTAGCAATTTTACAGTTTCTTACTGTAAACTAGCAATTTTACAGTTTTTTACTGTAAACTAGCAATTTTACAGTTTCTTACTGTAAACTAGCAATTTTACAGTTTGAAACTAGCAATTTTACAGTTTCTTACTGTAAACTAGCAATTTTACAGTTAACTACTGTAAAATTAGTAATTTTGCAGTTTATTACTGTAAAATTACTGCAAAATTAGCTGTATTATACTGTAAAAACATCTATTTTTACAGTGCAATGAATCTTGATAAATAGTAAATACAGGGTGTCCCAGTTAAGTGGTCAAGAACTTCTGGGGGGGGGGAGCTGGCATCTTGACAACTCGTAACCATATAGCAATCAACAGAAATCCTTTCTTGAAATAGTGTTATACTCAGAAGCACCATAAGAAAAATAGTCCATAAGTGAAAAATGCATGCAAATAAAGGTGCATTGGAATTTCTGACACCGGCTGCAAGTCATACCTCACATCTTTGAATCGTTGGATTCCGAGCAGTCTGGAATACTCTCAGGAATTTTCAAATGTCACAGCGTCTGGAAAGAATTCAACCCCTCATTGCAATATGATTTCAAGTCATCAGAATGCCCCCTATTCTTGCTAGAAGTTCTGAAACACTTAACTAGGATAACCTGTATATATTACACCCCTTATAAAGAAAAAAAAAAGAAGATACGTTTATGAGGGCTGTGTAATCAGAGAAAAAATAAGATTCCGCCTTCTGGAATATTAGAATCTTCGACACAGACTCCTTCGCCCCAATAGTAGTAAGACTCCGACTCTGACTCCGTAATCACGACAAATGCTGACTCGGAAGGAAAATATCAAACTCGGACTCCAACTTCGAAGCCCTGACATTATTACAATTACTAAGACAAAGAAAGTAAATAACGACAAGGCTTCGTATTGCAGGAGGGTTAAAACTTTGAAGGATTTGGGATAAGGCTCATTTTTTATGTCTGCACACTGTTTCTCTTAATACATATTATATGAACCACTTAATACAGTAAATTATGTTTTAAAAAGTTAATGAGAGGAGTTCTTCTTCGCTGACGTTGACTTTTAACTGAAAGTACACAGTGATAATATTGAGGTATTAGTTGGAGATGGCAACTTTAATACTGTGAAAGAAATCATTTTTTTAACGCATCATATTATAATGATTTTAGATTTCCTATTAGAACTTATTCCTATGGTTTTTAGGAGTACTTCATTGCTTCAATTTAAAACAACATTAGCTGAAAAAATCCATGAAGACTAAAACTACACTTAGTAGACTTATTTTATCGATACCTCCAAAACTAGTAAATGAAAGTTTACATCATGGTTTAGTCGTACTCCTTCAAGTTATCTGACACAAAACAGCTCTTGTATTTTCAAGTATTTTAGAGCGTATTCACCCTGTCTCCATTCATTGAATAACCTCATAAAAGGGACAGATAAGCTCTACACTTCCGTTTAACAAATCATGGAAAAAAAAAGTCGAAGGCAATCAAGGAATGCAGCCAGGTTTTGAATCATCATTGTTATTTTTTTGAAACACTTTTTTTTCTTTTCAATTGCCTACGGTTTATAGTTTATTCCTCCGTGTCTCTAAAGTTAATGTTTTGCATAAATTTCAGTCTACCTTTTCAGAATTTTTGTTTGTACTAAATGTCAAACAAAAGAGCGGAAAACAAAACATTAATAAATTGGAATATTGTAAAAGCTTTACGAAGAATACATGTAGCAATCATCAAATTATATCATCTACATACCAGAGGTCCTCACCCTGGGTTCCAAAAAAGGGTCCCTGAACCGTATGACCCCCCTGGACCGCCCTCTGGTCCACATAGGGTCCCTGGAACCCTAGGACTCCCTGAAACTTGGACAGAGGCTTTATTTGTCTAATCAAAGCGCCAAACGTTTGGTTTGGAGCTTTGTAGAAAATTAAATATAAGTAAATATGTTTTGGAAAGATTAAAATTATTCCGGGTGTTAAAATACCTTTTTGACAAAAAACAATCATAGTCAAGTTACTCAATTTTTCTTTTTAGTAGAGTGTTACATTTTGAAATTTTGTTGCTTTCTGCTTTTGCTTATTATTCGAGAATATTTAAAAAAAAAATTAAAATAAAAAAAAAAGTGCTTGAGCTAAACTAGAATACAGCGTCAATTTTCACATTTGCAAAACTTCATCAAATTCAGAGTCAAATAGATTGGGTTACCGACCTTGACATCTCACAAGACAGTAAAAATTACTTCCCACCGAGTTTAACCAATGTTAATCTCCATAAAAACTATGTCACCGTCCCATATTAGTTACTACGTAGTTTTATGACTGAGGGAAATATAATGTATCAATGTTAAATTAGGGGAACAATATTCCCCTCTTGTTTTTAAAAGAATGAGGCTAAAAACTAAATGAAATGTATTTGACAGCTTAGATGCTTAAAAGAAAAACCTTTTATTTACTACTTCCAAAAAATATCTATCCAAAAAATAATCTAAATGTAGCACTACTAAATGAAAACGGTCTTATAAAAAATAAAATCGCACAGTCAAATTAGTTTGTGTTAAAAGGCTTGAATTTTCAGTAAAAGAAAATGAATGCAAGGGTTAATGAACGGAGTGTGGTAATTACAAGCTGACTGGCAGGTGAAAGAAGATAACTGCTTGATACTTAAGTTAGCAATCTTCGAGGTTAAACTGTAAGGGCAGCTGCGAGAGCGGTGGAATTACCAGAACTAACTTAAGTGTTTCATCTAGGTTGGATCATGACTTTATTGACTTATTAGAGTCCTTGAATTCTGGGAAAAACACTTTAGAGGGGCTCATGCTCTGTATGGGAGCCCATAAACTAGCAGAATAAGAATTGCTTAGCCGCACTATTCTCCTGATCTTAATAATTGCACCCTTTCCCCTTGAAACTGAAAAAAAAAGAAAGAAAAATAAATAACAATTGACTCTAATTTGATAAAACATAAAAGGGGCAAAATGCAGGCTTACATTTAAATGTTCAAATTGAATATGCCAAAAATCAGTATACATCAGATGATAAGCTAAGAAAAAGTTTTTTTTCTTAATATAAAATCTGTTACGATTAATATCTGAAATAGAGCGAAAAATTGCTGATGGATTCTTATTGGAGAGTAAAAGAAAAATTTCCCCGTACTTGGTTAAACTAATATCTACTCTATCTCTATTGCGGAGAAGAAAACTATACTTGCTTGGCTATTTTCTCCGCAATCGCTCCGCTACCTTTATATCCCTTTGCTAAAAATATCATTTTTAAAAATTAAATTTTCAAGCTCTTTCATTTTTTCCAAGTTACAGTCGAGGATGCATGAGGCGTTTAGTATCAAATTCAACGCAATTCAAGGATTTTCAAAAGTGTTTTTTTTCCCTTTTTCATAATTTGTTGCTTCTTGGTCTATACTACCATGCCACAAAGCAATTTGGAATAAGTCCCTCTCAATCAGGTCGAAAACTACTTCCAAAAACCCGTTTTACTTCAAAACCATCTCAACCCATGCATTTATTATATCGCCACTGTAAAAACGTACAGATAACTTCAACAACATCATTTTAATACATTGCTTAATCAACTCACAATTTTGACTGAACATACTAGTGCATAGTATAAAAGTGGGAATCCATGTGAATTTAATTGGAATTAGAATGGAAATTAAAAAATAAAAATAAAAAACAGATTTCAGCATTGATTTTGAACGGGTTCAATAAATAACAAATGCAAAGTACGGTGATGAAATTCTCATGTCTTACTCAAAAACAATACATGAATAGATGGTTTATGCGCCGTCCTATCATATAACCTTTATATCTTACTCTTGATTTACAGCAAGAACAACGCAGTTGACGTGAAATGATATTAAGAAGCGAATATCAAAGCGCAATAAAGTTTATCCGTCGAGCAACGGTGCAAAAATGTTTCTGCGCCGCTTTCAGGGTGTATTGTCAGTTTTCATGACAAATGATCTTCCATCATGATTTACATCAACTTGAGGAAGCATTTTTAGGATACCAAAGGACTAGACGTCAAATTTACAGGAAGTTGAGGTGTGCTATACTATATGTTACCGAGTTCTGAAGGATATTGAAAATTACCTGCGCATTCGTTACTGATAGCGGAAACGCGAATGTAAACAAAATGTCTAAAAATATTTGAACAGAGAAAAGAAAAGTTGATCTCGAAAATACTCAATAAAAATGTTTCATCAATTTTAAATAATTAACGCAAAAT